>CM076570.1:1406717240-1406971434 GCA_034641835.2 Pinus albicaulis
CCTGTACCTCTTTTAAGTGACACAATATGTAACAATTATTACTATAGGGAGAATATCCCATTTGTGAGGATGGATGGGGAAGAAATATTTGAAGAGGAGATCGTAAGAACCATTTAAAAATAAATCCATTAGAAAATAACCCAACACAAACTAACATAAAATATTCCAACAAAAACAACCCAACCAAAGGGCCTTCCTTGTTTGTTCCCTTATTTCCTAAGGAATAAAGATTGCACCCAAGTATATCTTTACAAACAAAGGCTAGACCTACATCATTAACCAAACTCATTTTCCAACATGCGCGTAGTATTATCCATATCTCTACACGTTGTTGAGTTTGTGTTGAGGGTTGGTGTGAAGTATGTAGCATTAATTCCCGTGTTATCTAACCAAATCATAAAAAAATATAGATCAACGACTTCAAAATTAGCCTCTTCAAGGGGGAAACCTCCTTTACATCACCTAAATGAAAAATTATTGAATTATTCAAATGATAAAACCTCCTTGGTATATATAGGAGTCTAAGGGGTCACAATATAATCAAAGCCTACATAAAAATAATAATGTAAGGGGACAACAATAATAATAATGGTCTTCTATGGGGCACAACAATAAAAATATGGGGGATATATGGGCACGACAATAAAAATATTGGGCTACACTACAATAATAATAAGGGGAATACACTACTATTATAGGAAACTAGCATGCCCCTCTCCTTCAAAAAACGGTTGTCCTCAATGCTTGAGTAGTTCTATATGGTTTTGTATGAAATTCTCATCCTCCCATTTGGAATATTCAGTAGGTAAGTTCTTCCACTTAATGAGATACTCTGAAATTAATCGATTACGTGGCTGTCGAGTTCTTGTTTTTGTGACTGCTTCAGGCTCAAATATGATTTTTCCTTCTTCATCAAGTTTTGGCAACATAGTTTGAAATGGGAACTTGTCACCCATAACCTTCTTTAAGCATGAAACATGGAAAACTAGGTGTACTCGGGAAGATGTAGACAAATCTAATATGTTTTCCATAGTACCAATCTTTTGCAACACCTTCTAAGGACCATAGTACTTAGGTGATAATTTATTATCCTTCTTAGCTTCCTCGAGGGACATTTGTTTGTATGGTTGTAGCCGTAAAAATACCTACAACCTTAGAATTTTCTCTTAAAAATACCTTCAACCTTAGAATTTTCTCTTAAATATGATGTGATGGATGATGGATGATATCCGTAAAGTGCCATAAATGGGGTAATTTTTCCGTAGTATGGAAGGAAGTGTTATACCACCATTCAGCTAGAGGTAACCACCTGAACCATTGTGTTTTTTTTATCAAATACAAATCAATGAAGATATCCTTCCAAAAAATTGTTCAATATCTCAGTTTTCTCATCAGATTGAGGATGATAAGAGGAGCTATGAGGTAATTGAGTACTAAGACAAGACAATAATTCCGTCAAAAAATTTCCATTGAAAACGGGATCTGTGTCATTTACAATAATCTTTGGATTCCCATGTAGCTTTTGAATTGTTTCCATAAATGCAGTAGTAACTATACTTTATTTAAAAGGATGAGATAATGAAAAAAAGTGTGCATACCTGGTAATTCTATCAACTATCACCATGATGACGCTCTTTCCTTCATACTTGTGTAATCATGTGATAAAATCCATTGAGACCTACTCCCAACGCTGACTTGGAATCGCTAAAGGTTGTAATAGACACAAGAGTCTTAATTGTCTCAACTTTATTTTGTTGGAAAATGTAGCACCCCCTTCCCACATCAACCCAAGCAATCGGACAACAAGGGTAAATATGTGACTAGAGGCTACTATAATGAGATTCAACCTCCTATATGACCTTAAGGAAGTGGAACCGACAGAAAACACACATACATATGATCTGAATGGGAAAATTAGTTTTGTTGTGCTAAATTCCTCTTCATAATATAAACAGAGTGCTTGAGGATTTATGGAGTAAATTGCAAGTTTAACCATGAGTTTTTATTGTTGAAGTTTGCAACAAGAAACAGTGAAATTGGCATTCGGAAAAAACATCCATGATCCTAGTGAAAATTAAGCACCTACACTAGGTGGGGCCCACACAGGCTATTTTTAGGTGTATGTCTATTTTTAGAATGTTGAGAAAATTCTATTTATAGTGGGAGTCTATTTATAGATGGTTGAGCAAAATCTATTTATAGATGAGTTTCTATTTTTAGATGCATGTGCGAAGTCTATTTATAGATCGCATGTCTAAAAATAGAATGCATGTCGATTATTATTATCTCTTAATAATAATTAGACAGTAAATAATAATCTATTCTCTTGAAGCACTTGATTTCAGTTAACTGTTGTGGCAAACCAGTTGACTGAAGGAATTACGAGTTCTAAGGTTGGTTGGTGGGACATGCAAGTGGAATTCGTTGTAACTGATTGATACAAAGTTGTAACAGAGTTGGATGTGTAGTTATGTGAGTTGTAAAGTAGTTTAACTCAGTTAAGTGAGTTAAACTCAGTTGTGCTAGTTGTAATTAGTTGTAACTAAAGATACACTAGTGAAATATCAGTGAATTAAATATTAAATTAATTCAAATGAATTGATCTCACATGAAACTGAAGATTTACTACTTTTAACTATATGCATGTCAGATCCAGTGGAGACCCAGTTGAGAGATAGGTGAAAGGGACAGTTTGACTATCTGTTGTGACATTAGTGGGTGCACTCATGCAACCACACAGACATTGGAGATGAAAATGAGGATTTCGCAGTCAAGGCAAGGCAGTATCTCATTCATTCAGGGATTGTGATCAGCAGGGATTGCACAGTGGAGGCAGGTTGTCAGGAGGTGGTAAATTAGTGCATGTGTGAGCCAATTTTTGTATGACAGTGTGAGACGATTGTATATTGTACTGAGAGCTCTTGGATTAGAGTTTTGTATGATATTTTTCATGATCCATGATATATACATAATATATGATAGTGGGGTTTTTAGCTTTATGATTTCCCAGTAAACATATGTGTTATGTGTGAATGATCTTTCTTCATATGTTTGCAATTGGAAATCGTTTTTTAAATTTCCGCAAGAATTTATGTAGAAGAAATTATGTATTTAAAATTGGCATATAATTGTTAGATCATGAGAATCCAGGCAATACATAATTGTATTAAAATTTCTACATGGTATCGGAGCAAAGAAGATTGCAATATTGAAGCAGTAGCTGAGTTTGTCGGTGGAAACAATTCGAATTTGCTGCTAGAATTTATTGGTGCGATAGTTGAGTAAACATCGAAATGGATTTCAATGGTTTGCGGCTAGAGTATGCACTCGAGGGAAACTCGAACTATATTTCATGTTTGGACAGGATGGAGGCGGTGCTTGAAGATAATTGTAAATTTCTACATTTATGTGTTTTTATGTAAATTTCATGAACAAATTAACATGAAAAAAACACTGAACACCAACATATAAGGGACATGAACATCACCATAAACAGTAACATAATAGAAAATGATGAAGGAGTTCACTTCGCTTGGGCTACATCTCCTTGGTCTAGCTTCTAATGGCTTGACCCTCTTCTATTATGCTCAAAAGTGTGATTCATTCAACAAATCGAGAATCTTGATCACTAACAATGGATGTGGGCAACCCAAAATGAACCTAAACATGTTGAAAGAATATTTGAGTTGTTTGTTCAGTTGTGATTTTCTTCTTATATGGAATTAATATACACATCTTGCTGAACCTATCCACAACTACATACAAATAAGCATGACCTCTTTTTGACATTGGAAGACCTCCTACAGAATCCATAGAAACACTCTCCCATGGACGTGAAGGAACGAGAAGTGGTGTGTACAATCCTAACTTCCTATTGTTAGGCTTACTGACAACGCACAATTAAAAACCTTTAATGAAACGTGACACACTTTCAAGCATACGAGGCCAATAGAAATACCTATGATTTTGTGACATTGTTTTTCTTGCATTGAAATTTCCAGCAATAAGAGAAGTGTGTGCTTCCCTTATGACATCCACTCTCTCCCCCTCTAGAATACAAATCTTGCCCAAATTATACAACAATTTATTATGTACATGGTAATCCAATTCCTCTACTTGTTTTCCTTGAATCAAGTTTGCATAAACATCTTGAAAGTCATTATCAAATGCATATTGCTCAACATAAATTTCATGAAAAACAGAACTATGCTTGAGTAAAGTAGTTAAACTAATAATAAACCTAGAAATAATATCAACAACCTTGTTGTATATACCTTTCTTATACCTAATGACCAAGTGGAATTGTTGTAGGAAACCCATCCATCGAAAGTGCCTTGATTGCTGCAACTTAGTTTGCGTTTTCAAGTATTGCAATGGTTGGTAGTTGGTGTGTATGATGGTTTCCTTTCCCATCAAGTAGTGTTTCCAGTTTTTCACACTTTGAACCAACGCATAAAGCTCCTTGTCATAAGTAGGATAGTTAATCACTACATCATTGAAAGTTTATGAATGAAATTAAATGGGCTTACCATGTTGCATAAGGATTGCGCCCATGGCATAGTCGCTTACATCAGTTTGAATCTCAAATGGTTTTCTAAAATCTAGAAGTGGAAGTACTGGGTTGAACTGATCTTCTCTTTCAAAGCATCGAATGCTTTTTGTTTCTTTCCTCCCCACTAGAAGACCTTTTTCACAATAGTCGATGCATGCAATGGAACTGCGATAGAAGAAAAGTTGGCAATAAACTTCCTACAATATTGGGTTGCTCCCAAAAATATTCTTACCTCAGTGACTGTCTTGGGCGTTGGCCAATTCGCAATGACCTCAACCTTAGAGGGGTCTATCTTCAACTCACCTCCTCCAACAATATGCCCCAAGTACACCAAAGAGGTTTTACCAAATCCACATTTTGACATCTTAAAAAACAATTGTTCTTTCCTTAAGACATCAAATATTTTTCTTACATGCATGACATGTTCATCATGTGATTTACTGAAAATAAATATATAATCTAAGTAGACTATGACAAACTCATCAAGAAATGGCCTCAACACATCATTCATCACACGCATGAAGGTAGTAGGAGCATTGCATAAACCCAAAGGCATAACAAGCCATTCAAACAAACCTTGCTTTGTTTTGAATGTTGTCTTCCATATGTCACCTTCAGCTATTCTAATTTGATGATAGCCACTCCTTAATTCCAACTTAGTAAAATACTTTTAATCTTTCAATTGATCAAGTAAATCATTAATTCTAGGAAGTGGATAATGGTTCTTTACTGTAATTTTGTCCAATGCACGGAAATCTACACACATGTGTCATGTTCCATCCTTCTTTGGCACCAACAAAATAGGTGACCCGCATGGTGAAGTACTTGGTTAGATTATCCCTTTGTCCAAAAACTCTTGAATTTTCTTTTTGATTTCAACACTCTCCATCATCGAAATCCTATACATGACAATGTTATGAAGAGGAAAATCTTGCTGCAACTATATTTCATGTTGGATTCCCCTCCTAGGAGGTAATCCTTTTGGTTCTTGAAAAATCTCATTATTTTTATTAACCACTTCAATAAAATCATATTTCAACTTTGGATCACAACCTTGAAATGCTTCAAAATCAACATCATTCTTTGGTTTAATCATAAGAAGCACAAAATTCTTTCTTGAATTCACTAGTCTTTTCATTTTTCCTACATTAACTAATGAAAATTTGAGTTTCTTGCGATGAACTCTCACAATATACTCCACACCATATTTGAACAAGTGGTACTTGTTTTCATGGCAATAGAAGATGGCTTTTCTATCATAGAGGTAAGGACTACCCAAAACAATTCCTGAAATATCAAACGGTACAACATCTAATTCAACTTTGTCAATGAAGTTTATTGTGATTGCAAACTGAATAATACACTTTCTTGTAACCTGTAAATTCTTTTTCTTGCATATCCAACCCAATGGATATGGTTTTGGATGTGGAATCGTTTCAAGAATAATTTTCTTTACTAAGTCTTCAGATATCAAATCGGCTTGAGACCCACTATCAAATAGTGTGTCAATTTTTGTATGTTTTGCAATAACCCTCACATGGAATAATTCACTCCTTGTTTCTTTATTTGGAGTACTAGTGTAACAATTTGATGAACTAGTGCTAGCAATGGATTCTTTTCCTTTCATATCGATGGTTGTAATTTTAGTTTCATCACTCGAATCAGATACCAAATCATGTTGAGTGGCTTCATTTGTTTTATGTTTCCCCTTGTTTTTGAATTTATTGGGCCTCATCTCTGGATGAAGCTTCCAACAATGGTCCTCATCGTGACTATGTATGTGTGTTTGGCGCACGAATGTACCAAAACACACCTGCTTAAGAGGAGTGGTTTTTCCCTCTTAAGTTATTGGCCACAGACAGAAAATAAAGGGAGTCAAGAAAGTTAGGGAACATGCTAAGACATAAACATACTAAATAGTGAAATAGCATGCATATTCAAACATAAAAACTAAAATAAAACAAATAATACAAAAGCTTTGAATAGAGTCAAACAACTTCAATAATCCAAACGGTGGCGCTTACGTCCCCTCTTATTGAGTGCTGGTAGGAATAAAGGATGAAACGTTTACCCAGTTGCCAAGGGGCCCTTAGAACTAGGGAGTTCTAAGACCTTATGCAAGGATGTCTTTACTTCCGAAGCACAAAGTCTCCCTCTCTCTACTCCCAAGGATTGGATTTATTGGATGGCCAACAACTGAGTCCCCTCTATCTTTACTCTGGATCACACACTGTTGGATTGCGTGGGGCAATTCTGGCCAGCATAACAATGTGTTCTCATATTTTTCATCTCATAGTGGCATTTTACAATAGAATTCAAACTCTCCTTCCCTCTCTTGGTACATTGATGGATGGTGACCCAAGAGAGGAGGGTGATTCCATTGTGTGCCACATTTATTCCATTGTGTGCTTCCTTGAGGTCCTAAGGAGGCTTGGGCGGTTGTTGTTAGGTGGCCTCAAGTGTGGGATCAATGTCCTGGAGTGTGCCTTGTGGTCTCGGAAATTGACTTCCACCACTCTCAGGTCTGCGTGGCTTTTTGATGAAAAGTCGTGCAAAGGCACACTTATCGAAGAAAAGTGCGCGCAAAGGTACATTTTACTGGTTCCTTCAGTGCGCAATTTTATTTTCCTCTTATACCTTAGAGATTTTTAAATACTTTAGATTCTCTAATGTGCCTCAGCCATGTAAATCCTTTTGCCTGATATTTAATAATGTCATCTTTGCTTGTCTGATTTTCCAGTGATAACAGTTTTCCCCTAATGTGTGAGGTATAGGAAGAACTGTATAGCCGAAATACATTATAGTTTCTTTTCTGTGTACTGTGCAGAGAGAGAGAGAGACCTGCATGTAGCACGGAGTTGGAGACACCTTACACTGGGTTGAAGAGCGACCATGTCCTGTGTGAACCCTACAAGCAATGGTATAATACAATAAATACAATTTTTCTACGAGGCGGGCATGTCCCATGCTCGTGATGTTTTGGCTAGCTAAAAAAATATGTTTACAGATATAAATTATGTCTGAGTAACTAATATGGTAGTGATTTGTTGGTTGATGACGACGACTGTTGACGCCCTCAGGGGCATTTTTTCTTTGATAATAGGTGGAATGTGGTACCCATATGCGTAAACTTGGTATGGCATATAAATGTGCATTGTACACATAGGTGTATGGTTGGGACCTTCTCGTGTAAGCATTGCTGAAATAGACGCTTATAAAGGCATGGTTCTTCGACAAATTTGATCTAAGTGCAATGGTTGTAAGGTACGATACCATCTTGACATGAAAGCTTGTGTTGTAGTCGAATGTCAGGAGGATCGATGGCATCTTTGGGCAATGATGTCTCCCATAGTGCCATCTGAGGATGTCCCTTTTGTGGAGAGGGGTGATCCAAGGTATCACTTCCTTTTTGGAAAATAGGTGTTGATGTCGACAAAAAGGAAGCCTCAACTGAATGAGAGAGTCACTGATACAGGGGATTAGGATCCTGGATGTGATGGGTTTAACATAGGCATGATTCCGAGTGGTGACTGAAAACTATTTATGGGGATTCAATGGCCCAAGATCGAAGTATAAAAAGCAGCATGGTGGCAGTCATAACTATTTCTGATGGGGAAATCCCTGGAGTTGGTAGGACATCCAAGGTGGGTATATATTGGTTATGAATGTCATGGTGGCTTATGCATGAGGGCGTGATACTCCGACCAAGCGTGACTAGGGACTTATGCCATGGGAGAAAAAATGGATGGGTGGGTGGGGGACATAGTGCACCATTTGCTGTCATTTTACACTTACCAAAAGAATGAAATAATGGGGTTTAGTTTGTACAAAACACAGAGACAGGTGCCCCAAAACATGAAAGTGTTCGCTCACTGATGATGTGACGAAGGTGTTTTTGCTGAGGGTGGGAGCCCCATTGGCTGGTCTCATGTGTGGGGTTGATGAAGCAGATGGAAAATGTCGCAGATGGGCTATGTTGATGGAGGTATGCTATGCCAAATGCAAGGCACGGTGGTGCGCTTTAGATCTTCTTGCAAAACCTGGTAGTTCGGTAAAGGGGTTTTATTTGGATATGGTAAAAATTGACCTGATGCATGGTGGGTAAATGGGCATGAGGTGCTTCCCAGACTAAAGTGGTATGGCCCTAGCGTCATGATTTTTGTGATATACGGTCTACTTTTGAGTGACAAGCGCCATGGAGGGGAGGCTTTACCAACCAACGAGGATGTTTTTCATGTGCAATGTGGGGTGATGATAAACATGGTCGGGTGCTTGGAACCTATGGTTAATTTCTTATGGATAAATGATGTCAGGATATGTAGAGTTCTTCTGGGACTCTATCATGCTGAGGGTAGAATGATACCTGCTCTAGGACTTTCAATCGATAGAGCGACGAGCGGTTTCACAACACTTGCAAAAAATACCCCAAGTGAAAGCATCTTCTTTATTCAAATATTATTGAAAGACATGTGCTAAAAAAATATGAGAGAGGACATACATGTCGGCACTGGAAAATTACTTTTTCGGAGGTGTAAATGCGTGGCACATCCTTTGGGCATTACGAGGTCCTGATCACTATGTTACTTTTGGTTTCGTGATCAGATACTCTAAGCTCCAGTTTTCCCTTGGGAGTTGTTACTTGGCTCCTAGTTTTGATTTTGGTTGCGGTTTCCAACAGACTGAGATCACGGGGGGCGTTGCTGGTTACTGCCCTCTGTCCAAGATCTCCCTTTTGTTTGTTCCTCAGATTCTTTTTGCAGCATTTGGAGGATTTTCATAATTATCCTGGTTGTATGGTTTATGATGAGCTTGGGAAGGGTTGCACTAGATTGAATGACGCATTACGCTATGCCAATGATCCATTCTGTGCAGGGAATGGGGGGTATCGGTTCCCTTGTGCCTGGTTGGTATATGAGTGCTAGGGTGACTTTCATGATAACCAGGTTGTGATACGTTTTGAGTATAATCGTATGAGTATCCAGGGTATTGATTACTGTTGCCTAGGTGTCCTTGGGCCAAATACTCGATCGATTCTTCTATCGTATCGACATGCATGGTACTACTACTGCCTAGGTAATCTTGGGAAAAAGACCCAATCAAACTGTTTGCAGTATCAAAATGCATGGTACTACTGCTACCTAGGTGATCTTGGGCCATAGACCCGATCAAACCGTCTGCAGTATTTACCTACCTGGTAACACCCTCAGTATCATGGGTATTACTGCTGCCTAAGTGATCTTGGGTCAAAGACCTGTATCAAACTGTCTACAGTATTCATCACGCATGGTAACTCCCTGAGTATCATGGGTGTTATTGCTGCCTCGGTGATCTTGGGTCAAAGACTCGTATCAAGCCATCTGCAATATTCGTCACGCATGGTAACTCCCTGAGTCTCCTAGGTACTAATTATTGTTGCTTAGGTGACCTTCAGTCAAAGACCCAATAAAACCGTCTGCAATATTCTCTGCGCCTAGAAAATCCCTGGGTCGAAAGTTCTACAACTCAAGAGAGTGAGGCAACCAGGTTCCCTTGTCCCTATTTTTTGAATGGTTGTTGGGGGGGAGCTCTTCCATCAGCGTGTCTAGCTACGTATTGGGTCCCTTGAGCCGGAGGATACAAACCTCCCTGCTGATGGTGGTATGATGATGCCCTATTGGTCATGTTTTGTGGAGGTGCATGATGACTCTGGTATCCAGGTTGTGGTATGTTCTGAGTAGAATCATATGCATAGTCGGGGTATGGAACAATGTTGCTTAGGTGATTTTGGGTCAATGACCCAATCAAACCTTCTGCGGAGTTCGACGCACCTGGGAATTCTTTGTAAGTTTGCAGGCATGGGGGGTTAGGCACGATATTGCAAATGTATCCTAACTTTGTATAAATCAGCTTGAGTTGTTGGGCCTTACTAGGGAAAATTTTAGAGGTGAATTTTAGCCAAGGGAGAAATTTAAGGGATTTTAGATTTTGGAGGGGCGAACTTTTTATATAAAACCTTTTTTTATAGTTTTGTATAATTAGCCCCAAAATTATTTTAAAAATAATTAATTATTATGTTTTAGCCCAAAAAAATAAGGGCACATAAAACATGAAATGTTGGATTCGCCTGTCGATTTACTCGTTTGGAAAGTTTTGGGTTGTATTCACCCCAGATTTACTAAGTTGCAGGGTTTTGGAAGGGAATTCGCCCCCAATTTATGCTGATGTTGTGCTGTGATACTAACCTAGTTACCAAGCTACCAAGCTTGACCTTATGTTTACTAAGTTGCAGGGTTTTAGAAGGGCATTCGCCCCCAATTTATGCTGATGTTGTGTTGTGATACTGACCTGGTTACCAAGCTACCAAGCTTGACCACAACATAAGGGTCGGTCTTCTTGTGATCTCGATGGGTTATATCTTCAAGTTATGATATGGAAGTGGTTTATTTTGAGGAAAGTGTAAGGACCAAAAAACGCCAGCAGATGGTCACTGAATCATTAAATCTTGTGTATCCTGCTTACAAAGCTATGGTGGAGCATCTCCACTCAGAAGCTCTGAATAGGTTCAAGAAGGAACTTGAAGAGGTTGTTAAAAATAGAGAAGGGTTTGCATTTGCTCTTAGGTAGTATATATAGAGTCGCATGGCATAATTTGTTCAGGGTTGTTCAGATGCAAAAATTGAACAAGCATCTTGGGACCCATCCAAATCTCGGGAGAAACTTAAGCAAGAGATTGATTCTTATGTAGAATATCTATGTGTACTAAATTGTCTGAGATTGGAAGTAAATCTGAGGCACAACTTACTAAAGCACTCGCTAAAGTGGTGGCATCTTTTCTTGAGTCTGCATCTCCAAACACTTGGCCAAGCATAAGAAAAATTCTAAAAAATGAGACAAAGATAGCAGTATTAAATTTTAAATCTGCAATTATTGGATTTGAGATTGATGATGAGACTTCAATTGAGATGATTGAAATTATTAAAGATTATGGAAGAAGTGTTGTGGAGAAGAAGGCCACGGACGAAGCTGGGCAAGTCCTTATTCACATGAAGGACAGGTTTTCAATTATCTTCAGCCATGATAATGAATCGACGCCAAGAGTCTGGAATCTGTTCCCTTGACTACCTGAATTTTGAGAAGACCTGCTAGCTCAGTCCTCATGACTAGTTTCACATTCACAGAAATGAATTAAAGACAGAACTAATCTCGTTGCTATGCAGCCTGATGGTCCTCTAAATACACGACAGGAAGTATCTAAGGCAGACAAGAAACGGCTTAGCAGGGGGACACGAGACATATAAATGCAATGATGATGAGGGCAGTGGAGGGTTTTGGGTTGCAAATCCCCAAATTTACGCTGATGATGAGGGAAATGGAGGGTTTTGGGTTGCATATGCCCCAGATTTACTGGCTTGGAAAGTTGGAGGGTGATTGGAATGGTATTCGCTGGATGAATACTTTGTAGATGGAACATGAGAATTTTCAAGAGAATTCTTGTTACAGGGAGAAGTATCAAGATTTGACAAAGGAAAGGCTGACTGAGGACAATGCTCAGGTAACTGTTTGTCTCTCTCAAGTTTTTTTTATGATGAAATTCTTCCTAGATTAGAATCAGATGATATGCATTACTGGAAGTGGTTTTTGATTCTAGAAGTGGTTTGCAGCAACTCTCTTAAGCTTCTCATTAACAGGGATTAAGATCCATAACCTTCTTCCTTGACCATGACCCGTTCAACTTTATCGTTGTCACTCCAAAAATCACCCCTGTCAAATGCAACTAACTGCTGCTAGAATCACCTACAAAGCCATATTTTTCAACAGCGACTCAGAATTTTCTACCTAATAACATGACCCTGGGAAAATGATGGTTTGTTGTGTTGTTACTATTCACAGTGGTTAAACATTTTGGTCACTGAATTTGCGACTAAAAGATAACTAAAATATTTGGGTAACCAGCCAAAATCCACATTATTTCTCTAGCTAAGACACATGGATACTTGTCATGTTTTTAACATTTATTATGAAAAACAGAAGTTATTTATTGCTTCACTACTATGAATCTAAAACTCGCCATTTCCACTCACTCTCGGTAGTCATCACTCATATTGAAAATATAATTATACAGAATTCCCTTAGACAAGCATCCATCGTCAAGTAACCCCTTCATTTCTCCCTCCATCACTCATATTGAAAATAGAATTATGTAGAAGTCCCTTAGACAAGAATCCATCGTCAAGTAACCCCTTCATTGCTCCCTCCAGTAAGAGGCTTTCCTATCAATTAGTTAAAAGAAGTAGGCATCATCAAATTTGCAATGAGACTTGTCACCAACAACACCCTCTTCATTAGTATTTTGAACAATGGCATTACCACCCTCACCCTTCCTAGTACCCTTTCAAGTAGAATATAAAACTAAATCTCAAAGTTAATGAGTAATGTGGCATGGCTTCCCACAGAATAATTGCATGTTATTTCTTCATTTTTGTTTATCTCTCCCATGTTGCTTTCTTTTGTGTTATGTTTTGCTTTTGGTAAAAAGGTTCATTCTGCTATCTCATCTTCACTGTTATTCATCCAAATTACTCAAAATAGAAAATCTATATGAGAAGCATAACTCCAAAGTATAATGATGAATATGACTTGCACAAATCCTAAGGAGGAGAAGCATTTCTCCCGACAACCCCCAAAGATAACAATATCAAATAATCATATACAATTGTGTGTATAATGAGTGTAATTGTATTTCAATTTTTAACATACTAGTCCTCATAACTTCCTCATGTGGGCCCTAGACTATGACAACTTATATCATTTATATATTAGCTTAGGGATACAGGTTTCCATCCTAATTCTGACATGTTGAGTTTTCCTAGCCTTCCCATAGACTGACGATGGTATTAGAATCTAAGGATTCATCTCTGGTAATCGTTTGTTGGTCTCGGCTCCTAGTTAAGCTTAAACCTTTTGGAGACTTTAAAGCTTTGGATTGACCAAGCACGTTGGAATCTACATTAACCATTACCAAAATTTAATAATCATACATTATAACTTAAGAAATGCTCATTAACTACTTACAAATTTTTGCTAATCATACAATTCTGATATAAAGTCCCATTCCTTTCCATTTTCCATCATCCTCAACCACTTTTTTTTTTAATTATATGGAAAATAACTTTATATTTTAGATGAGGAATATATATGTTTTTGGTCTTTAAGAGACTGTGTAGATTCAACAACAAGACTAGAAGCCATTCGAACAAAAATTATTATATTACTTGCAAGAATTAAACGTAAATCAGAAAAATAGCAATCATCCTTCCCAACCATCCAAAATAAACCCAATTCAAATATTTTACTTATTTGCTTCTGTGAAAATCTAATCTATCTTATCATCATGTCATATAAATGTTCCCAAGACACCATAGAATTTGACTGCAAGTGAAATGTGAATTTCATCACCCTCTTTCTATGGTTCACTATCTAAAAATTGACATATTTTACTTATTTCCTTCTATGAAAAGCCAATCTATCTTATCATCATGTCATATAAATGTTCCCAAGACACCATAGAATTTGATTGCAAGTGAAATGTGAATTTCATCACCCTCTTTCTATGGTTCAATGTCTAAATTAAGGTGATTTAAAATAGTAAAGTGAAAATAGCATAGCTCTTGAATCATGTTGAGATTTAAGAGAAATAAAATATGATTGGCCTTTTTAATGCAAGTGGGAGCATTACACTAAGACACATTATAGGAAGTAATGAACATATTCCCCACTTGGGATGTAAAGCACCCCACTTTTCCTTAGTGCATATATCAATGGTGTTGCTATGCCAAGTTCAGAGTGCCTACTGAAGTTAGATGAAACCCTACAGATCTAATAGCAACAAGAAGAACTAAATCTGGATTTTTTTCTCTTTGAAAAACAAACTATAATAATGTGTTTTGGGATGTCAATTTAGCAGGTTTGATAGTGTTTTGTTTGTTGTGGAATGGTGTGTTGTCTTCTATTAGAGATATTAAATGGTTAATTATTCATGGTGTGTTGTGTTTTATTAGAGATGTTGAAATGGTTAATTAGTCATGTTGTGTTTTGGGATGTTAGTTTAGCATGTTTGACAGTGTTTTGTTTGTTGTGGCATGGTGTGTTGTCTTCTATTAGATATGTTGAAATGGTTAATTAGTCATGGTGTGTTGTGTTGAAATAGTATATTAGTCATCAGATAGAGAAGAAAATTAGTGTGTGAAGTGAAGTGAAGAGAAACTAATATTCTTTTATTTTGACATTTTGAGATGACAAAGCTTAAAGCTAAAATACAACTGCAGGCTTATTAAAGACTCAAAGTGATAATTTAGAAGGTCATCATCATTTAGAAATTCCTCTATATATAGCCATGAACAATTTCTCTCTTAATAGGTCAATTGTAACTAAATGAAAAATAGAGAAAAAAAACAATAATCAATCATTCATCTCGCTCAAAAAATCTCTACCCTCTAAGTTCTAAGATTTTCTCACACCTATAAAAGATCCAGTTTCCATAACCCTTATTAGAAAGGCTCTCTTGGATATTCTAGTCAAACCCACTGCTTTAATTATTTTTCTTACGATAACCTGATCATATATCTACACTTGGGATGCAAATCTTCCAAACCATTATATTCACCAAAAAAAAGCCATGTAACTCTAAATGATCATCCAAAGACAAAATTATATATTGTCCACCATATTGGTAGATATGAGGATTGTTCTGTGGGGATAATTGATGATAAATGGGGAAGTCTTTTCTCTTGCATTGGAACGATGTAAGGTTAAAATATCTCTCCCTGTACTTGCCATTTATGAGATATTTATTAATCAATAAAACAAACAAATAGGATTTAAAACAATTGCTCTTTAAATGTGATCTCCACTAATTCCTGACTTGAAGATAGTCCATCACACAATTCTTTCAACACACTGATTATCAAAAGGCTAGCCAATCCACAACTTGGCTAACCTTTCCAATCAATCTTCATCAGTCAACATAGCTTCATTGTCATAAATAATCCTTACCTCTAGCTTCTATCCTACTCCTTCAAGATTTCCAACTCATAGGGTCTTCAACTAGTTGCCCCAAATCATTGATATGTTTCTCCAAATCACAGAACTAGGATTTTTAGTTCTGCCTTCATACAGTCCAATAATCTAACTGTTTTAAAGGATCTGCCCTATATCTCTGATATTTTAGAACAAGGACTTGCAATTTTTTCCTTCGACAATAATTTTGTTGTTACAAGCTATATTGTTCATAGGGTCTTCTAGAAATGTCCTTACATAGTGACAAGAGTCAAGACTACTACTTTGTCACACAAGTTAAGGCATCATCAATAGCTCATACAATACTAAATAACTTCCACATTCAGTGTGCTTAGTGAATTCACACATCTTCCCATACAACAAAGTTTGAATTCTAGAGATCATTGTCCTTAGGGCTTCATAATAGTTGCCTTCTAATAGTGACTTAATTCTTCAAACATCACTATACTTGGGCCTTTCAACAGTCCACAAGTGCTCTTTAACAACCATTCATTAACAAACAAACCAATCTATTAGAGAAACATACCTTGTTTCTCAACTTCCCCTTATCCTTCTTGTTCTTGGTTTTGTGTTCTGCTTCAGAAACCAGACCTCTAATTAGGGCATGTTGTAACCACTGTTACAGTGTTGCCAATTTGGCCTCCACTGCTCAAGACACTGTGGCTGCCCTTATTCTATAAATTCTTTCCATACGTTGGGTAATAAGACACCTTCTAGCCTATTGTTGCACCCTTTTGGTCCTCAAAAGGATACCTATAGCAGTTCAGTTTCCCACAAATATTTTCAAAGTTATTCCTCCACGGATTCAACACATAATTACTTGTGATGTTTCACACTTTGGATGATCTTCAAACTCATGCTCTAGATCTTTTAGGAACAACATTCCAACCTAGCATACTTCCTCTACGAACCAAGCACCCTTGCAACCTTCTTAACAATCTCTATCTACCTTTGGTCCTCTCTGAAAGCCTTGCTCTACCAAGGTATTTATGCAGCCTACTAACCTGCATTCAAACTAAGCACAAGAACCCTACAACAACCTTGTTGCAACTTGGTCCTACACTAGATTATCTATATATTTTCGGACCTAAATTTATTCAAGGAACAGAGATAAGGATGGCCTAACAACTTGGCCCTATGATAATTTTCATCATTTCATATCAGAGATACAAACTCGACTTCTTGGTCCAGCTATTAGGCTCTCAAATCAGATGCTTTTCCTCTAACCTGTGCCAAACCAATATCAAAAAAGACAAAGGAAAAAACCTTGTTCTTACTTTTGTTCCTGTTTAGTTCTGCTCATCTGAGGTATGTGAGGTTCTCTTGAGGAGAGATCTACTCTTGTTGGATGTATAATATTATACTCTTCTTAGTAGTTTGTCTTTTCAAGATTAACCCATAGATCGTTGTTATGGCCTAGCTCAGAGAAAGTTATTTGAGTAGTCATGCATATGCATTGTCTTAGAGACATTACATGTCAAAGTTTTTCCCTTTGCAGCAAGCAAAAGGCCTCCAACTCTGGATCATTTTATAGATGTAGTGTTTTGCCATCAATTATTGCTTTCTGGATTTTGCACCTTCGAAGAGTCGTCATACATAAATGGTCTTATTGGATAAGCAAGCTACCTATGGTCTTAAATTGTAGCACCACAATTTTCACCTCAAAACTTGGATTGCACACCTTACATATCTTTTGATTATCCTTAATCCCTTCAAAACATAACTCTTTGGAATGTTTTAATCCCAATTTGTAATTCCTTCTAGAGAGTCTTAATCCCAATTTGTAAATTTGTATTTTGAAAAATATATTTAGATCTTTGATGTCCAATGGTACTTCCCTTATGCATTCAGAAGGGTCCCTGCCACTCCCCTGGTCTATCAGGATGAAAATTTCATTGGGTGCAGCAAAATTTCTGTCATTTCTTCATGGAGGGGTTGAAAGACCAGTGATTTATCAGGATTTTAAAACATCCAATATTCTGCTGGATTCGGGTTGTACCTACAACTTCAAAATTATGAGATGGCTTAGTGTTACACTTTGTATTCTCTTAAGTCTTTATGGAGAGATATGTACTTGGTGCAGGAATACAATGCGAAGCTGTCTAATTTTGGACTAGCAAAAGATGGACCTGAGGGAGACAACACCCATGTTTCAACTCGAGTTATGGGAACATATGGTTATGTTGCTCCAGAATATGTAATGACTAGTGAGCATTTTAACTAGTTTAAAACCTATGGCAATGATATCTTGGTGAGGAAATTTTAAGATTGATACAGATCAACAAGGTTTCTAGCCTCTTTAAGGGTCCTGTCTAGTAAATGGGGCAAGCAGCAAAACTGACAAGTTTGTTCTGGGAGAATTGTTCAGGTCTCGTCCTATTGGCCTAATGTTGAATGTAGACCAACCAATTTTTCAGGACTCAGGACAGTTTATATGAGGTTGAATTTTCCTTAATTTATGAAATAATTATCTAAACATGCATACGTCTCATGCATACATGTTTTATAGTCTATAAAACATTGTTTCAGATGACTAAATACCCATACCAATAGAGAGTTAGTTGAGGAAAGATCAAGGATTTGAGTAGTTGGAAGGTCATTGGTCTGTCACTAGGCTTAGTATATATTTTGATGTATCCAATGGGGAAAAACGTTTTCATCCTATGAATGCAAGCACTACTTTGTTTCATTTATTTGTGCTTGTTTTTGTAATCTAGTGTTAATAATACACTGCTCTACTTCTTGTCTCATTGGGACTTCTTCCTTGGCATATTAATCGTATCTAGAAATACAATCAACAGATAAACATGATCATTATAAGTTAAAACCATCATTTTAATAAACTTGAATGATCACTATGCTTTGCAACCATGTTTGGTGTCCCCTAATAACCTCTACATCACATGCACTCAATATTGGTTTAGGTAACTATATTACTTATCTTTGGAGGTGACTCATCTCGTCAAGGCCAAAATCCATCAAACACACATCTTCATCATTCCTTCACTTCCTCATTTAGTTTGTCTCTCCTCAATTTCCATCACCAACCATATTGGGTTTTTCCATCATCAACCACAGCAGGAGTCTTCATTATAGAATTTTAGACTCGTGATTATACCAAATGTTTAGTACGAATAAATTTAAAGTTACGAGCTTGGAAATGAAAGAGATTCAGAGTCAACAAATAAACAATATGTGCCACATGATAAATAAATAAGAGAAAAATATTGAAAAATCCCAACAGTGATGGCATGATAGGAAATGTCGTTAAAGCTTCTATTCAAGTCATAGTCATATGTACATATATAGATGCAATCCCCGAATATGGAGTTACAGTACATAGCATACAATGATGTTGCCTACACTTGTAATGATAACTCGATACTAGATAGACAATGGAGGGTATAGACAGTGATAACACTACCATTCATCCAACCATTTATACCTGGTTTTCCTTGTCATTAGTTCATATCCATACCTGAGATGTGCAACTGTGCTATTCATTTAACTACAAAATGCACACTTTTGAGGAAGTGAAGTAGGCATAACGAGCTCTGTTCAGGAGACTTTTATGACTGTTGAAGGCTCTGTTTTACACATGAGGTTGACACCTGTAGGGAATCTCCAGATTGATATTAAATGTGACAGTGATTACACATCCTATTCATGGTGAAGACGAGCATAGCATTTAGGATTTACGAAAGCTTTTTTGGAGATTGCAATTACTGTTATGACAGCAGAGAAGATCGCTACCATCTGCAGACCCATTTTGATGGAAATAAAGGAGCTATTTCCAGTGGAGCAAGGGCATATTTATATCATGTTGAGTAGCAGTCACATCAAGCACTTAATACTTGCGTGAGGGTGCTCAAGTGGGTGTTACAGAAAACAAGTTTGATGAGATTCCTGAGCAGTGTTAAACTGGAAGTTGCACCAACTGTTCTAAGGGAGGTGCATTTGTTTGTAAGGTTATGTTATATCCCAAGGATGGCACATGCATAGGTTATTACGTAACAAAGGTGCTCAATAAGAAGTTACAATCATTCATCTCAGGATGATGTTATGGCAGCATGTGGGGCTGACTCCAGGAAGTTACTCATACTCTTCTAAGCTTGAGAATGGTGTTGATCCCAAATCTCAATGAACAATGTGCTTGTAAAGACTATAATAGGTTTGATCATTGGAAGGAGCTTTAGCATTTTTTATCCTTCTTCCTATATTTTCTCATAATTCTGTCTTTGGCATTATGTTTTTATGTTTATTGTTGCATGAGACTGATCCCACACTGTAGGTGCATCTAAATATTGTGGCTATGCTTATAGCTCACTTTGATATAGCAAAATTATTTCAATCTTTGTTATATTATAACTGTATAAGTTATATTGACTAGACACTGCTCTACAATTATTTTCATCAATTGAAAGACTTGAACTCTTTTGGTGGTGGATTCATGTTCATGTGTGTGTGTGAAGGCTCAGTTTTCTCTATTTCTTTTCTTGTTTTCCAGTTGAAATTAGGTTTTCAACTTAGCTAGTTAGTTTCAATACATTCCTATAACTGGTTTCCTTATTTATTCAACTCCTTACCCCCTCACGAGGCACTAGATTTGATTGTATGATCTCTGTTCTAAGTTTTAAATTTATTCAACGGATCCTAAAAGTCAAAATCTGCTCTTATAGAGCAAAAGGCCTCACTTCCCTACATGTTTTTCATTGCAGTCTCAAATAGGACAGAAAAACCTCTTCTGAGCTTGAAAAACTTTTCCCAAGCATCTTGAATCTAAGCCCAAGCATCCCCTCCACCACTTCCTCAAGTGGGAATGAATCAAGCAGAAGCAAGAGAAATAAGGATTAAGCATCCACATACTTTCGAAACATTACATTTGAGGCCTCACAATTTTGGGTGAAAAAAAAACCTTAATCTAATTCGTAATAGTTTTGTGTTATTTTCTATTTTAGAAACATATTATTTCTTGTAATGTTTCCCTAGGTTAGAGTGATGGTGGTTAATTTTGACTTAGTGATCCCTTAGTGGTCATTAATGTCATTTATTATACACCATTAATGGGTTATTAATTAGTCCCCATTGGTTGTTAGGGTTACATAATCTAACTCTAAAAGCTATAATTGAGGTTGTAATTCACTAAGGAGTATACTTATAATTATCCCAAATGAGTGAAATTTTAATGTATTTACCAAAACAATAAGTTATTCTAGAATTGAACCTTTGGTAAAGGGGGTTTTTGTGTATTATATTATTAAAACCCTTTACAAAATAAACCAAGAAAGGATAAAATAGAAAATTCGAAGTCACAAAATGTATTTAAGGTGTTTGCAAAATAAATGTTCTAGTATGGCATAAAGTGATCTCACAATTCAACAACAACTTGAAAGAGAGGAGAGGCTAGCCTTTTATAATTTGTTTTTTGTAACAACTAGATAATAGCTAGTTCAAGCTCTCTATCAAATAATATTTTACTTGTCATCCACATGTTGGAGACTAAGTAAATTATAACAAAATATATTTTTAATACAAAAATTCAATGAAACTATAAACAAGAAGAACTGTAAGGTTGAAGCCAATATCTATGAGTATGCCAATATCTCTAAGTATTTGGAATAAAGGATCTATGGGGATAGAGTCAAAATCCTTTTTGAAATTCTATGAAACAACAATAAACTTTCCAGGAGAAAGGTTGGGCTTCCTCAATTGTGGTCTGGAGTGTAAACTTTATGATTAATACTCTAATGCTCAGGTTGGAATCCAGCCTTTCCTCGAGCTCTATGTTTCCTCTGCCCAAGCTCCCTAGAGATTTGCAAGTGGAGGGATGCAACATAGAGCTTCAAAAAGAAAATCACCACAAATAGGTCCAATGGACTGCAAGGTACATCATAAACAGTATTTAGTGGGAGCATGAGTGCAGATCCTATAAAAGGCATATCTAATTTCTGAGGTCAAATACCTAAAGGTTCAAATTCTTCATATAAGATATAAAATGTTACAAAGTTGAGATTCCCAGAGAAGAAATGGTCCCTCTCAAGAACTTGAGAATCAGGAGAAATATCTTGATTGAAGGTTTCCTGAAGAAAGTGATAAATGTTTGGAGGAGCTATCACCTACTAATTAGGGAGGACTAGGAGAAACTACTAGCCTCTAAAACTGTATTACCAGTGGGTGAATATCTCCTACCATCTTAAGCTAAAGTGAATAATCCCCTGATGGAGAACTTTGGATAAACTGGAAGATATGATCTTGTGTATATAGGTTGCTCTTTGCAGAGACCTAGATCAGTGGGAAGGAGGGTGTCTTATGTGATTGTAAAAAGGGCCTGGACAGAGACACTAGCAAGGGTCTCATGGGTGGAGGTATGGGGTCTCCTCGAGATCTCATGAATTTTCATACTAAGGTGGCGTTGCTCTCTACCTGTAACTTATTTCTTCTGTGTGTGAGCTCTACAAAGGAGGGAGGTGATCATCCTATTGTGTGGATTGATGGGAGTTATTCTAAGGCTTCTCCATTTGAGTCTGTTGTGGGTGGAAAATCCGACAAGTCGAATTGTGCCTTGACTGGATGAATTTACAACGTCAAAGCTTCTTTGTTCAACATAACAGAAAATCTATTGTTGAAGTCATATAAGGAAGCCTTTGTTGCCTGCATATTAGATAAAACCTTTGTATAGTCCAAAACTTTGTAGTGATATCTTTTGCTAATATTTTAAGTGTTTTCTTCCACTTCTAACATCAACATCTACAATTCATATAACCTATAAAATTTTAATATAAATTCATACATTGTGGTGCTCTCTCTAAAAAAGGTTGTGAGAAATCCCTAAGCTCAGAAATATTTCCTTCACTGAAAACTATCAAGTCTCTGCATTTGAAATAATTTAATAGGAATATTTTTCCTTCCCATAAAACATATCGGTCCCCATTTTTTTTACCATATTCTTCATCTCATGGATCTATTTGCAGAGCAACAGGGAGTTCTAATAATGTTGTAGAATCTAGATTTGCACGACAATATTTTTTCTAGATTTTTCTCTTCATGGATTTTGTGTAATGGGTCTGTTTAAATTTGAATATTTTGTTGCCTTCATGATCACTAATCAAACTCATCACCACTACTACACATGGGATCATCACCAGGACCTACATAAACATCATTTGGCTCAGAGTCCGAGGACTCCTCAAACTCCTCTCTAACCTCAATATCAGTGCTATTAGTAGCATGAGCAACAACACTACACTTAGCAGAACTAGAAGAACGTGTTTTCCAAACTGCACGAGAACTACTTCCCTCACGATTCACCATGTGCCATGCTTGGTCTCGGTGGTTCGCTTCCTTCAACTCCTAGTTCAACTACCATATCTTCATTGGAACCAACACCCTGAACTCCACTAGACAACGATTCACCATTTTGTACTAGTGATTCGCCATTTGTACTGGTGATTCGCCATGATTTTATAGGATAATATAATCTCATGAGAGATTCGCCAAAAAAATTATATATACATATTATATTATTAATAAAATCGCCTTCCATTTTTCCTATGTATCTTGGGGATTCGCCCATTTATTATTCATATAAATATAGGGGGGTTCTTAAATTTTCCCTGGGTCTTACTAATGGCGTCCTCTTCGGATATGGGCCTTTGTTGCGCCACATCCCTTGAAATCTCTATGGTGAGAGTTTTCAGGAACAAGTCTAACAGAACTTGATCGTCAAGTTTGGCTTTGTACAAACTACGACGTTGCCGCCATTCATGGAGATGGTCCGAGAAATGGACAGCGGGTGTTTGCCTAAAGTGGGTCAGTAATTCCATTCCAGAATTATGGTGGAATGGTAACTGAAAATAGGTCAGGAATGTAGTAGCGAGGGTGCTAAAGGTTCCATGTGTCGCAGATGGTTGTTCCACATACCATTTCACATCTATTCTGGTTAGGGTGCATTGAAATAGTTGTTGTGGTGGATTTTGTGCACAGATGTACGAAATCGCACTAGTTTAAGGGGTGTGGTTTACCCCTTTAAACTATAGGTAAAAGGCAGAAAGTGGTGGAGTTAAAAAGCATACAATCTAGAGGAAAAAACATGCAAATGTATACTCAAATTAAACTAAAACTAAAACACAAATATACAGAAGCTATTGAAGAGATTCAAACAATAATAATGCAAATGGTAGCTCTAGGCCCCTTCTTATTAAGTGTTTGATATGAAGAAGAAATTTTACCCACTTGCCAAAGGGACCCTAGATAATGGTTCTAGGTCTCGATGCAAGGATGTTATTTTCCAAGCTCGCCTCGGTGTCGTCTCCCTCTCTCTCTGTTGTGATGGACTAAGATTGTTGGATGGCCAACAATTGAGTCCCCTCTATCTCCATATCCGGGTCACACACTACTAGTATTGCTTGGGAAATTCTGGCCAGAATAACAATGTGATCACCCATTCTTCATCTCATGGTGGATTTATATAGGGGATTTCAAATCCTCCTTCCCTCCCTTGGTACTTGGTGGATGGTGATGCAAGGGAGAGGTATGATTCCATTGTGTGCTCCAAATATTCCATTGTTTGTAGTGTGTAAGGAGACGTTGGTGGCTGTCCTTAGGCGGCGTCATGTAAGGAGTAACTTGTCCTTTGCTTTTATGTGGTCCCGGATAGTGACATTTTTCCACTCTCAGGAATACGTGCTTATCGGGCAAAAAGGCGCGCAGAAGGCGCTCTTCTCGAAGGATAATGCGCGCAAATAGCATTTTATGACCAGTTCAAATTTGATTTCCTTTAAACCTTTGATATTTTAAATACTTTCTAGATTCCATAATGTCTTCCTGCCCTATAAATCCTTTGGCTTGACATTAATTAATGTAATCTTATGTTGTACGATTTTCTAGTGTTAACAGTTGCCCCCTAATGTGTGAGGTCTAGGAAGGACTGTATATCTGAAATGCATTATAGTTTATTTTATGTATTGTGTGTAGAGAGAGAGGGAGACCTGCGTGAAGCTTTGGAGTTGACAACACCCTGCACTGGTTCCAATAATGACCACGTCTAAGGGATCCCTGCAAGCAAATACAATTTACAATATATATACAAAATTTCAATGAGGCAAGCATGTCCCATGCTTGTGATGTTATGGCTAGTTAAACAAAATTGATAGATACATGTTCTGTCTGTGTCACTACTATGGTAGTGATGCTGGCAGTTGTTGACGAAGACTGCTGATGCCCTCAAGGGCATTTTTTCTTTGATGATAGGTGGAATGTGGTACCCATATGCTTAAACTTGGTATGGCATATAGCTGTGCAATGTACACATAGGTGCTGGTTGGGACCTTCCCGTGTAAGCATTGTTGACAGACACGCTTATGGAGGCACAGGTCTTTGATGGATCTGATCAAAGTGCAATGGTTCTAAGGTACGATACCATCCTGACATGAAAGATTTTTTCGTAGTCGAATGTCAAGAGGATCGAGGACATCTGTGGAAAATTATGTCTCCCACAGTGCCACCCGAGGATGCCCCTTTGCATGGAGAGGGGTAGTCCAAGGTACCACTTCCTTTTTGGAATATGGGTGTTGAACTCGACAAAAAGGAAGCCTCAACCGGACGAGGGGTCACCGATATGAGGAATCAGGGACCTGGATGTGGTGGGTTAACATAGGCATGTTGGTGAGAGGTGATTGAAAATTGATGATGGGGATTCAGTGGCCTGAGGTCGGAGTATACTTAAGCAACTTGGCGGCAGTCATAGTTATTTCTGAAGGGAAAATCCCTAGAGTCGGTAGGACTTCCAGGGCGAGTGTAAACTGGCTACGAATGTCATGATGGTGCATGCGTGGGGGTGAAATACTCCGACCAAGGGAGATCGGGGACTACTTCCATGGGAGAAAAGATGAAATGCGAGGGTGAGGGGGCGAAGTGAACCGTTTGCGGTCTTTGTACACTTACCAAAAGAATAAAAACAATGGGGTTTGGTTTGTACAAAACACAGAGACGGGTACCCCAAAACATGAAAATGTTCGCTCACTGATGTTGTGAGGAAGGTTTTTTCTGAGGGTGGGGGTTCCATTGGTTGGTCTCATGTGCGGGGTTGATGAAACGGATGAAAAAATGTCACAAATGGGATTATGTTGGTGGAGGTATGGTGGGCCAAATGCAATGCGCAGTGGTGCGCATTTTATCTTCTTGTACAACCTGGTCGTTTGGGAAGGGGGTTTCAGTTTTCATGGTAAACTTGACCTTATGTATGATGAATGGATGGGCACAAGGTGCTTCTTGGACTGAAGTGGTATGGCCATGGTGTCATTTTTGTTGTGATATATGTTCTACTTTGGGTGATGAGCACCATGGAGGGGAGGCTCTACCGACCAACGCGGATGTTTATCATGTGTAGGTTGAGGTGATGATAAACACGGTCGGATATGAGGAACCTATGGTTTATTTCTGATGGAGAAATGATGTCAAGATATGCAAAGTTTTCTGGGACTCTATCATGTTGGGGTAGAATGATACCTACTCTGGAATTTTCAGTAGATGATGTTGTGAATGGTTTGCGGGTTTTTCTTGCAAAAAAAACTACCTCAAGTGAAAGCATCTTATTTTCATCAAATATTATTGAAAGGCATGAGCTTTAAAAAGGAATATGAGAGAGGGCATACCCGCCGTTGAGCCTCAAATTTGTGCTTTCCTTCACCTCATTTTAGTTCGAACAGAACAAGTTTTATTAGGCCCATTTAGTTCTAGTCAATCATGACTAGTCATTCAGAAATCCCATAGAAATAGGGCAGTTTTGAGATTCTATGGGATTGGCCATATTTCTTGGGATAAGAATAATGAATTCGACTTATATAGGTGGATGATAAGTAGATGGGTTTGTTTGAGTAAAAATAGATCAGTTTGTTCATGAGACTTCTTATTTAAAGCCAAAGCTTTGATGGCTTATGTATTAGGATTATTATTGACTTATATACTTTTATATTGTGACAATTTTGGATTGAGAAGTTAATTTGAAGACTTGTGCTGTTATCAATTTGCTGTTCAATGTTATGGATGTGTGACTGAAGTTAAGCTTCTGAGATCATTTATCAAGTGTGCAAGGCAAGGGTGGAATGGCCCCCATTCCAAGCTAAGTACACTTTCTTGTAACTAGTTTTATTTCCTTGTTGTAGAACTGGTTTTCAAAGCTTTATTTCAGATTGTTTAATGATTTATGCATAGTGATTGATGTCATTAGTTTATAACTTATTCATCACTTTATCAAGTTGGAAAAACCGATGTATCAAGTTGAGCATCCCTTCTATGAAAATGATGAATTAAAGTTGGTTTCTTTTGTTGTGTGCAAGCAATTTCTTGTTGAGATTTTTGATATTAAGATGAATAAATTATAATGGAACACTTTACATGTCTCTTAAGTTAAGAGCTTCTTTTATTTCATAATTTATCCATCTTAAAGTTCTTGGTTTTTAATCTCTGATTCATTAAGTGGTAATTGAGGTTGAAATGAATTTCTTGAGTCAAGAACCATTTCAATATTATTCCTCCTTTTAAACTAATTGAGTTGGAGTTGTAAAATGTATTACTTTTAGCATATCTTTCAAGGTTGATTATATCTTATCTTCACATATAGTGATCTTGCCTCAAAGCATAAACAACCCGGATTGATAATAAATATTGTGTTAGTTTAGGAACATAAATTAGCTCAACATTTTGGCGCCGTTGCCGGGGAGGCAAATATCGGCATAGTCAATAGAGAGAAAAAATATAAAAAAAAAAAACACAAAAACAGTAGTTACATTTTTTTAGTTATGTTTCTTTATGCCTAGACATAGAGGTCCTCATGGTAGATTTATTAAAAACCCCCCACAAATAGAGATAGGATCATCAAACACCCCAGTTACTGGTAATCCAATCATTGAGGAATTGGCAGAAAAACAAAGAAGTGGACAAAGATTGACTTTGATTGAGAGACAAACTTTGTTAGCTTGGGAAGCAAAGCAAAAACAATCTTCAACTTCTGGAAAACAAAAAGAAATTATCAAAGGAAAACAAACTTTATTTCCATCCATAAATCCTCCTATCTTTGACCAACCTGAAACTCCACTTAAAATTGAAACAAATCAACCAATGGTAGAAGAAGGACATGGATCTGTTATTCTCACTCCTGAACAACGAGCTCAATATGAAAGACAACAAGCAGAATGGAGAAGAAAAAGAGAAGAGGATGCAAAACAAGAAAATGATAGAAAAATGGAAAATGATCAGAAAAGACAAGAAGATGAGACTACCTTTGGCTTTCCAATAATTGACACAAGTGCAATATTAGGAGAAGAAGTGAAAATGAAAAATATTCCACCTTCTGTATTGCCAAATTTTTATGGAATGTCAACAGAAGATCCTGATTCATTTAGGTTTGAATTTGATATTCTATGTAGAACATATGGATATACTGATGACATCCATAAACTTCGTCTTTTCCCTGCAACATTAAAAGCAGCAGCCTTGAAATGGTTTATGGGTTTAGGAGAACATACAATAGCTTCTTGGGATGATATGAGATCAGTCTTCCTTAAAAGATATCAAGCTTATTGCAGATCTAGAGATTCAAAGGAAGATATTTTTAGAATGACACAACAAGAAGATGAAAGTCTAGAAGAATATTTGGAAAGATTTTTGTATAATCTACAAAAATCTAAACAACATTCTCTAAATCAAGAAACCATTCGAACAATCTTTCTCAAGGGTATAAGGGATGAATATCTTGACATTTTGAATGTGATGGGTAAAGGAGATATCTCAAACCTACCATTCGAAGAAATTGTTGACTTATGTCAAAAATATTCTAGAGGAAGAGCAAAACCAGGAAGAAGAGAAGTAAGTTCAAAAGCAGCAAAGTCAGCTGCAGGAGGGATAACACGAGCTGAAATAGGAAGTTTATTGGAAAATTTCAAAACAGATCTTTTAAGTACATTAGGGACACAAGTAGATGTGCTAAAGACAAATAAGAGAAAAGAAGAACAAGACCAAGCTTTAGCAATCTTTTGTCCCAAATGTAGAAACAAACATCCATTAAGAGAATGTCCTTTGGATAGTGTTAAGAGTATTCAGGTTTGTCGTCTTTGTACAGAAAAACATTCCACAGAAAATTGTCTAAAATTGAAAGAATTACAAATGAATTCAATGGAAGAAGTGCCAGGAATGGAAGGTTTTTATTATGTAGCACCACGAAGACCATGGCAACCTAGAATGCCTCAACAAAATCAACAACAATTCCCTCAACAAAATTACCTTTATCCATATCAAAATCCTTGGACAACTCCAATGCCATGGCAAGCTTGGCCTCCACAACAATATCCACAACAACCTGCACAAGGTTGGAGAGGATATGGTTATGGAAACCAGCCACCTCAACAATACCAACAACAATATCAACAGCCATTTACATATCCACAATATCCTCAATCCATACCATTTCAACAACAACATTCTGCATATCCACAATCCATTCCATATCCGCAGCAGAATCCCCCACCGTTGTTGACCCAACCACAACAGTTGCAGCTACCCACAAATCAACCCAGACCAACTCAATTACCAGCACAACCAATTTCAAATCCAAATAATAAGGTGGAAAAAGCTGCATATACTGTAGAGGAAGCAACATGTTTTCCCACATATTCAATTCTTCCTCTTAATGAAGTCCATCTAAGGTCTGGAAAAGTGCTTAAAAAGGATTCTCCACCAATTATAGAAGAACCAACTGAACAAGGAGAATCACCTGAAACATCACAAACTAAGATACAAATTCAGAAAGAAACAAACATTACAACTCAAACACCACCTTATCCTGAAAGGTTAGTGGAACAACAAAAAGAAATAACCCTTCCTGAATTTGATATTTTAGATGAGTTAAAAAATGCTTATGTGAAAATTCCTTTGTTAAAGGCAATTAAAGAAATACCAATATATGCTAAAACAATAAAGGAATTGTGCATTAAGAAAACTCACAGAAAGAAGAAGGATCCTACTACAATCCAAGTCATTGGTAAACTAGCAAGTCTCATGTCTACAGAAACCAAAATAGAAAAATATATTGATCCTGGTATCCCTATGGTTACTATATCAATAAATAATTTTTCAGTGCCAAACACATTAATAGACTTGGGAGCAGCTATAAATGTAATGACAATGGAGACCATGAAAACTTTGCATTTGAACAACATTAGATCAACCTCTACAATCTTAGAATTGGCAGACAGATCTAAAGTTGTTCCCGAAGGAATATTGGAAGATATTATAGTCTCTTTGGATTCATGGGAGTATCCTGTTGACTTCCTTATTCTGCAACCAAAAACAAATTTGGGAGGACATCCTCTAATCTTAGGCAGACCATGGTTAGCTACCGCTGATGCCTTTATAGGATGCAGATCAAGAAGCATGATTATTTCACATGGAGAAGAAAGGAAACATATTGCTCTTTATTCACCTACACAGTCAACTTCTTTAGAATCAGTACTTGAAGCTCAAGAAAAACAGCAAACTAAATCAGTTTTAAGTATAAATAAATTCTTTGATCTAAGAGAAGAAGAAGGGAATGAAGACTTAATGGATCTTTTCATTTCAGAACCAAGTATTTCAGAGCAGCCTAGAGAAATGCAATATGAAGCTGCAAATAACCTTTTGAACCAAAGTTTTCAGGAAACCTGTACTATTCAAACTTTGAGAAATTCTTTTATAGACATCTTTCCTGTAAACACAATCTCCAATCCAATAATAAAAACAATTGAGGTAAGTCCTGGAAAACATTTAAACATTGAAAATGAGTTGCAATCAGAACAAGAACAAGAGGTAATTGCATTATTACAGAAATATTCAAAAGCTTTTGCCTGGGATTATACTGACATGCAAGGAATCCATCCTAACACATGTGTCCACCACATCTATACAGATGAACAAATTAAACCTGTAAGACAACCGCAAAGACGAATGAATCCTATGATGAAAGAAATAGTGAAAGATGAATTGCAAAAATTGTTAAATGTTGGATTCATCTATCCTATTTTAGATAGTCAATGGGTTTCTCCACTGGTTATTGTTCCAAAGAAAAATGGAAAGTGGAGGATATGTGTGGATTATCGAGAACTAAACAAAGCTACACTCAAAGATCATTTTCCTCTACCATTTATTGATCAAGTGTTAGACTCATTGGCCGGAAAGAAATTCTTCTCTTTCTTAGATGGGTTTAGCGGGTACAACCAGATTAGAATAGCAACAGAAGACCAAGACAAGACAACATTCACTTGCCCATGGGGAACCTATGCATATAATGTTTTGCCATTCGGTTTATGTAATGCACCTGCAACTTTTCAACGAGCAGTGCTTGCAATTTTTGCTGATCTAATCCATGAATGTGTAGAGGTTTACATGGATGACTTTACAGTTTATGGAAACACATATAATGATTGCTTAAATAATCTTGATAAAGTGTTGAAACGATGCATTGAAACAAATTTGTCATTAAGCAATGAGAAATGCTATATAATGTTGACAGAAGGAATAGTTCTGGGACACCATATTTCTGCTTCAGGAATTAAAGTGGATCCAGCAAAAATCCAAGTCCTAGTAATCTTAATGCCTCCTACAACACAGAAAGAGGTAAGAAGTTTCTTAGGCTATGCAGGCTATTATAGACGATTCATTGAAAACTTCAGTAAAATAGCCCAACCTCTGTTTAAATTATTAGCAAAAGATATTGAATTTCACTGGACAAATGACTGTCAAAATGCATTTCAAATTCTAAAAGAAAAATTATCAGTTGCACCCATTCTCCGTGGACCAAATTGGTCTTTTCCATTTCATATATCAACTGATGCATCTGATACCGCAATAGGTGCCTCCCTTGGACAGAAAGAGAACTTGTTCAATTATGCAATATACTTTATAAGCAAGAATCTAACACCTGCAGAATTGAACTATACAGACACCGAGAAAGAAATGTTAGCCGTTATACATGCAGTAAACAAATTCAGACATTATATAACAGGATATCAAGTTTTCATTCATACAGATCATTCAACAATCAAATATTTGATGAATAAACCTATAACCAATGGAAGAGTAACAAGATGGTTACTATTACTGCAAGAGTTTAATATCACAATACAAGATCGGCCAGGCAAGGAAAATCAAGTAGCTGACTTTCTGTCCCGCATACATTCACCCAATGATCCAAATCCAGTTGCAGATAACTTTCCCGATGAACATCTGTTTGCTATCACAGTAAAAACACCATGGTTTGCAGACATGGCAAACTATTTATCTTCTGGAAAGTTACCAAACCAATTCACTAAAAAGCAAAGACACAAAATTATTAAAGGAAGTTCCAGGTATAGTTGGGTAAATGGTGATTTATTTTATACTGGTTCAGATTTGATAATTAGAAAATGTGTGCGAGAAGATGAAATATTAGATATTCTAAAGGCATGTCACGATGAACCATGTGGTGGCCATTTTGCAGATAAACGAACAGCATATAAGGTGTTGCAACTGGGCTACTACTGGCCATCCATCTTCAAAGACTCTAAGAAATATGTCAAGCAATGTGACAGTTGCCAAAGAACAGGGAGACCAATCACAAGAGATGAAATGCCGCTGAAGCCACAAGTCCTCATAGAACCATTTGAGCAATGGGCGCTTGACTTTGTTGGACCCATCAATCCATCATCAAATGGAAATAAGTACATCTTAGTATGTACAGATTATGTAACCAAGTGGGCAGAGGCAAAAGCAGTGCATATAGCAACAGAAGATATAGTGGTCAACTTTCTTTTTAAAGAAATCTTTGTCAGATATGGAGTACCTAGACAAATTGTAACAGATCAAGGAACACAATTTACATCAAAACTGGTACGAGATCTAACAGAGAAGTACAAGATCAAACACATAACATCTACACCATATCATCCTCAAGCAAATGGGCAGGTTGAATCAACAAATAAAGTCCTAGAGAATATCATGACAAAAATAGTAAAGCTGAACAGAAAAGATTGGTCTGAAAAATTACAAGATGCACTATGGGCCTATAGAATTACATGGAAGAATACAACTGGTTTTAGTCCATACCAGTTAGTATATGGAAAAGAGGCCTTATTGCCTATAGAGTTTCAGATACAAACATACAGACTAGCAGCTGAATTAGGACTAGAACTGACAGAAGCACAACAGCAGCGGATCATGGAACTGAATCAGTTAGATGAGCATCGTCAACAAGCCATAGAACATACTACATTGGTGCAACAACAAAGAATGAAGTGGCACGACAGACATATCAAGACAAAGACATTTCGCAAGGGAGATTGGGCATTACTTTTTGACTCCAAGTTCAAAGATTTCAAAGCAAAGTTCACAACACACTGGCTAGGCCCATATGAAATTGATGAAATCTTCGACAATGGAGCAGTAAAGATCAAGACAATTGACCAGGATTCCACCTCTTTTATAGTGAATGGACATAGGCTCAAAGTTTATAATAGGCCTATCAGTAAAGAAGCATTTATGAAACAACTGACAGAAGATACAGAACTGGAAGTCATGGCACACCAAGCTCAGCCATCTTCCAGTCCTGTAGTTGAATAAAAAATATATATAAAAAAAAAAAATAAAAAAAATAAAAAAATAAAAAAAATAATAAAAATAATAAAAAATAATTTGTTTGCTAGTGAAAACCAGGCAACTGGCGCTATGCAAACAAGAATTCATAAGGGAAAATCAAGGCAACTTGGACTCTATGAATTCCTTTTCTTGTTCTATTGTTCTCACATAACTTCAATACAGGTACTCTCCATCAACAAATGACTTGAGGACAAGTCATATCTTAAGCAAGGGGGAGACTTGTATTAGATCTTTAGCTGAAAAGCTGAAGTATAGAAGAAACTTGTATTGTCAACAGAGGGACCTGAAAGAAATCAATACAGAGGGACCTGAGAGACCTGCCAAAACAACATGTGCATATTATGGAAGCAGTGCAGAGGGACCTGAAACAAGGAATCATTATAAAGGGACCTGATTTTCAATTCAAGAACCAGAGCATGAAGGACAAGGAGCAGCAATAAAATTCACTTTTTGATTCATCTACAACATCTGACTTCATTCCACCTGTACAAACATCATTCAGGGAAGTATATGAATAGTCATTTTGTGCTTGAAATTCAAATTTTTCTTAGGAATTTTTAGTTTTTGTTAAGTTAAAGTTAGTACCTGAGGATATTCAATATTCCTATACATATCCTATATTCATAATTCCCTATACATATTCCATTTCATTCATATACACATTTCTCATACATATTCCCTATAAACCTAAATATTTTTCTTGAGCAAAAGACCAAGCTAGGACAACTCTTTCCACCTGCATACATAAATCAAGCATTAGTATGGTGATGATTTTAAAAATGACCTAAGATGGTCATTTTAAAAATCATAAAGATATGCATAAAAAGCAAAACAAATAATGCGCTATACAAAGACTATATACCATAAGTGTAAATGAGGAATGCGAATTGAACGCAAAGGACATAAGGTTAATACACATAAGAGGTAAGGTCAATGGCATATAATCAATGCGCATATGGTATAAACATAGGCAAAGGTATATGGCGCATAGTTGGAACATAATGGTTATGACATAGTTGACAGGTTTGACAGAATGATAATGGCATATACAACGCAGGAGAATCATTGCACGAAAGGACACGGCGGAAGTAATCAGTTCATGCAGAAGGAAGTGATGATACGGGTGTATCATTCAAAGTGAAATGCGTTGGTGCATATCATAGCACACGACGATGGGAAATCAACGTGCACGGTGGTGACAATACAGCGTGATAATTCAAACATAGCGTGCACGGTGGTGTGATAAAACAGCCATGTCATTCAAATATAACGTGCGCAGGTGGTGGTGTACGTATATAGTTTAAACATTAAACAAGGCAGTGGTATCCTCATGACACAGTCTGTCGACTGGTCAAAGAGGACAACCATACCAACCTCACATAATAACGCCATCAGACACGGTACAACCATGAACTCGGCCCATTCATGACTTTCAACCTCATTCCTCATTGCCAGAGCTCAGAAGGAAGGCGTTTTGAAACAAAACATTGATCTGAAGAAAAGAGAAGGCGGTTGATTAATCTGGAGAGAAGAGAAGGCGGTTGAAGCAGCGGAATAGTGAAATCGCTCCGGGGAAAGCAAGAAGGTGAATTTAAGGTAAGAAATTGCTCCGGATTCGACGATCAGAGATCACAGATTTCCAGGATTGAGTCAGGTAACAGTGGAGTTCATTAACACTCAGCGATTATGGAATATTGTTTGACATTAATTTGTGATCCTGTGTTTTGACACCAGCTCAGTTAACTGAAACAGTAGGGATTTGGAGCGCCGATTACATTCCACGCGTTTTGTTGACAGTCAGGTAATTTCAAAACCCGTGATTATCTCCAGATCGACAGCACTTAAGGTTTGATGATAGAGTGTGATGCGCAGCATCGTGAGGAAAATCCGTTGCATGAGTAACAAGTTTTAAGTGAAGTAGTATGGCGGAGGGTTGTTGAATTGCGCACTAAGCCGTGATCTATGCGCACCAATGTTTTCACAAACAGTTAGCGTGTAAACTAAAAACGCCATAAAACATTTTGTTGCCAATGCGTTTTGTTTTGTTTTGACAGTCAGGGATCAAATGCTTAAAGGTCACATTGAATTATGGATGAAAAATAGAGTCGGGTTCGTTGAAGCCATGTTGAGGCCGAAAGTTTGTTGCATATTTATGATGAGCCTGCACGAAATTTTTGTTTGCATACACCTTTGCTTAAGTCCAAACAGTGCGAAAAATTTCGATTAGGCCGAGGGCACTCTTTGATTCTTCTTATTTTTTTATATATATACACAAGTAAATCATGATTGTGTGGTTTGTGGTACTGTGTGTATTTAATAAAAAAACAGAGATCAGTGTATTAACAGAGTATACAGGTGTTGCTTGTATTCAACAGGGAATTCAGAAGAGTGTTATTGCAAGGGAATATATCAGAGGTTAAAAGTGCAGAGTTGAGTTGAGTCCGAAGAGGAAGGTAAGCTTCTTTGCTTACTGAATTTCATTTTAAAAAAATAGTCATAATTTTTATTAAAATGAAGTTAGTAATAGCAGAAGCCTACATTGATTGGTTTACAGAAACAATGGCAAACAGGGTAGAGTCAAAATTTCAAATAGAAAGCTGGGGAAAAGAGACCATAGAAAAACTCTATCAGGCAGGAATGATAGGCTTTCTACAGAAATTTAATGGCCATTCTGAGGAGATAACCAAAGATTTTATAAAGAATTTCAATCAAGACCAAACTCGAATAGGAGAAATCATTGTTCCAGTAACTCAAGAATACTTGTCCAAAGCCTTAGATTTGCCAATGTTAGGAGAGAAGTATTACAAAGGGCTACACTTCAAGGAGAAAGCATGGACTTTCTTCCTTGAGAAAAACCGGAGGGGAACATTTGATAGGACAAAAGGTATACCCAGGGAATGGTTTAATGAGCCATGGAGAGAATTGGTCTTGATTATTCAAAAGTTTTTAACTTGTGACCGAGGATATAGTGTTGCCCATTTATATCATGTTAAACTTCTACAACACATCAAGGGGGAAGATAGGATTAATTTACCTTATTTCCTATATAAAAGCCTCTTAAAAATGATTGAAACAACAAGACATGAAAACAGGCTTAAGGCAGGACAAATGTATCATCAAGGATTGATTAAAATCCTAGTTGAATATCAAGTAAGATTGCAGGGCATAGTGTGGAGAGAATTCATGGTTAAAAATCATTTTACTGAACAGATTACAGAGGTGTAAGAGAAAACAGAGCAGGAAAGTAGGGGAGTGATGAATTCACCCGTGTATCCTAGAACAAGAGCCAAACAGCAAAATAATATGGCTATGGATTATGAAATATCTGTGATGTCTATTCCCAAAAGATTTACAAACAAAAGTCCCATCAATTTAGACAGGGAAGAAGAAACATATTTTCCAAGACCACAAGAAGAAAATAATATTCCACAAGAAGAATTTGATAGGGATTCTGCCTATGATGATGAAGCAGCTGCATCATTAATGAAAACAACTCAGGATTTTGAAAAAGATGGGAAAATCAAGGATTTAACTGATCAATTAGAAATTAGTAAAATTTTTGAAAAACAGTTAGAAGAGGAGAACAAAGCAAACAGAAAAGAAAATGCTAAATTGATCAAAACAAATGAAAAATTGAAAGAAGACTTGGGGAAATTGAAAAGGAAGAATGATCTAATTTCTAAACAAGCATTTAAATGGTTGAAGGAAAAGAACATGTGGCAGGCCAAGTATGAGAAGCAGAAGGTTAAAGCAACTTTGTTTAAAGAACGAAATGACACAGGTTTAGATTGTTTGGCAAGGGCAGCACAACAGGAAGCATCAACAGGTACAACATCTACTTCAGAAAGAAGAAGGTCAAAGAGGAACAGGCAAGCATGGGGACATGCTTGATGATAAGCAAGGGAGAGATGTTGGGCCTTAGTTTTGGTCTTATTTTGCTCAAAGAAACTTATTTATCCATCTATTTTCCATCCATTTTCCATTCATTTATTCCATTTTGACATATATTTGATATCTATTCTGGTATTTAATTTTAATTTTTCAAATTCTAAAGTTTTTATGAAAGTTTGATTTTTAGTGCAAAATTGGCTAATTCAGAAATTCCCGTAATAGCTATATGGTTGATATGGTTGCAGGACACTTGGGCACGAGTTGAATGCATGGATGGACAGCTTGGCAACTAGGACTAAGCCACCAATGCTTAGTTCGAACAGAACAAGCTTTATTAGGCCCATTTAGTTCTAGTCAATCATGACTAGTCATTCAGAAATCCCATAGAAATAGGGCAGTTTTGAGATTCTATGGGATTGACCATATTTCTTGGGATAAGAATAATGAATTCGACTTGGATAGGTGGATGAGAAGTAGATGGGTTTGTTTGAGTAAAAATAGATCAGTTTTTTCATGAGACTTCTTATTTAAAGCCAAAGCTTTGATGGCTTATGTATTAGGATTATTATCGACTTATATACTTTTATATTGTGACAATTTTGGATTGAGAAGTTAATTTGAAGACTTGTGCTGTTATCAATTTGCTGTTCAATGTTATGGATGTGTGATTGAAGTTAAGCTTCTGAGATCATTTATCAAGTGTGCAAGGCAAGGGTGGAAGGGCCCCCATTCCAAGCTAAGTACACTTTCTTGTAACTAGTTTTATTTCCTTGTTGTAGAACTGGTTTTCAAAGCTTTATTTCAGATTGATTAATGATTTATGCATAGTGATTGATGTCATTAGTTTATAACTTATTCATCACTTTATCAAGTTGGAAAACCGATGTATCAAGTTGAGCATCCCTTCTATGAAAATGATGAATTAAAGTTGGTTTCTTTTGTTGTGTGCAAGCAATTTCTTGTTGAGATTTTTGATATTAAGATGAATAAATTATAATGGAACACTTTACATGTCTCTTAAGTTAAGAGCTTCTTTCATTTCATAATTTATCCATCTTAAAGTTCTTGGTTTTTAATCTCTGATTTATTAAGTGGTAATTGAGGTTGAAATGAATTTCTTGAGTCAAGAACCATTTCAATATTATTCCTCCTTTTAAACTAATTGAGTTGGAGTTGTAAAATGTATTACTTTTAGCATATCTTTCAAGGTTTAGGTTTGTATGGCCTCTGAGTGACTTTCTCCCTAAATTGCGTAGGCGATCTAGGAAAAATAGCACCTCCTTTGCATGCAATCCTGAGGGAAAGGTGCACGAGGTCATGTTGTTTCCTTCGTTTTCCATGCATAGGCATGCCTCTGAAGAATACAGGCACGCGAGGGCACGCATATCTGAGGGATAGGCGTGCAAAGGCCATGATGACAAAAAAATTTGATTTTTTGTTTACTTTTTATGTTTTTCTCTGTACTGATGGGTGTCTGTGTTGCTCGCAGGTTGGTGTGGAGAGAGTGGGATTGGCTTGAGATCTGGACCTCTTTAGCTATTGATGCTGGGGCGCGTCGTCAGTTGGCCGCATGGTGCCTTCTGAAATTTGCTGAGAATGAGTTCCTGCGGTCACAGGACCATTTATTACGTTACATTATACAACATTGGCGTAGGAGGCACAACATGTTTGTGATGAGGGGGATGAACCTGGTGATCCGTCTTGAGATGGATATCTATTTCATGACTGGGTTACTACCTTAGGGGGAGGCTCTGAGATACCCACTCTCCTTTGGGAGAGTGAACCTGGATAGATTCCGGAGGTGCCATTTTGAGGGTGCGCCTCTCACCAGGGGATGTATCAACATTGCATCAGTGACAGATGTGGCAAAGTGGTGTGCTCTAGCCATCATCATATGATTGACGAGGTCATTTTCTCCACATCGGGCGTCAGGCCCGCAAGTTGGAGTTACACCAGTTGAGGTCCGAGCATTTCTTTGACTTCGCCCGATTTTGTTTTGATGGTATGGTGTCGCAATTGAACAAGGTCCAACGTCGATTGAAGTCATTTGTGTACGCCAGCATACTATGCAGCATCATGTATGAGTGGGTGGTGTTAGTGAGGCCTGTGGTGGTGGTGCCTATTGGGGGGCCATGGGAGCCATGGATGAGGAGGTGGGCTCCGATGATGCCACGAGGCGGTGGTCACATGGTGGGGCATTATTGGAATGCCACGACTGAGGCCTGATTTTAGGCCAATCCAAAAATGTTCTTACGATACCCGTATGCAAGGATGGACTTCCAGGGTGATCCAGACATGGGTCTCCCTTTTGGTTATGTTTGGGGACCTGTAGGTATGCGTTATATTATTTTTCATTTTTTCGAGTATTTATGTACTTATGTGTTTTAATATTGACACTGACATTATTTTTGTTACTCGTGCAAATGTTGGTGAGGTTGGTTGCCCCGTGGTCCGATTGAAGGGTCACGATCCTCCGCTATGACCTCGAGGTGGTCAGGGAGGAGGCAGTGTAGGTGGACCAGTTGCTAGTGCCGGTGGACCTGGCAGAGATGGTGTTGGCCCTTCTAGTGAGGGTAGCAGCTCAGCTGCAGCAGAGATTATAGCCGAGCAAGCTCGTGCTGATGTGGCTAACGTGCGCAATGCAATACTGATGGCTTAGGTGATTTCTCTTGAGGACTTTCGGGGTCGAGTGGACTGCTTGACCCAAGGTATTCCTACTTGAGGTTTCATGAATGACCTCGAGGAGGTTTGGTTAGAGACGGTGATGGCCCACGAGAGGGATTATTAGCCCACTCTACATCGGGTGGCAATCGCGGTGGTGATAGCAGCTCCGGTGGTGGTAACAGGAGTAGTGGTGGGTCCAGGTGCCCCTCTTGAGGGGGCGACCCCTAGAGAAGTTTGTACACAGGGAAATCACCCATTATGGGGATTCTTCCCTTATTTTTTATGACTTTTGTATCTTTGGGATGGCTAGTGGGCTAGTGACACTATTTTTGTACTCACACACACACACACACACACACACACATATATATATATGAGAGATTTTTTTGTGGCTCTACATTATGTATCACCTATTCCAGTTTATGTGTTATGTTATGCTGATGGATGCCTATATTTTTTGTTTTTATGCATGATTGTTTATTTGAGATGCATTCCAGTTTAGGATATGGTTGGCTATGTGATCAACTGTTTGGTTTTAATTCCTTGGTACATGTGAAAATGTAATGTAATAAAATTTTCTGCTTAATATTTTGGCACGCAAATATTTTCTAAACAGATGTGTGTCTCTAGTCTCAAATGTTTGGTTTAGCTGCAATACTACTAACAGGGAATCAAGGCAGATATGCATATGGCGAATGCCCCAATGGAGGGCATCGCACATAATTCCGATAACAACATCATACTCTACCTGATTGTTTGTTTTTGAACTGATATACACACCATTTGAACATATTGATGATCGGTCAAGGCAGTAAATGACCCAGGCAGTGGCGCCTAAATTTTGGTACCATCTTGATGCTCCATCAGCGAATCCGAAATAGGGTTTGTTTTGGTGATCCATGGTGATACTTTGAGCACCTTTAACTAAGTCTTTGGGTCAAAAATTTTGAGTGGGTGGGTTTTTTGTGTACTCTCACTCTAGGGGAAGGGTTGTTGGGGCCCTTATGGGTAGAAATTCTTAAGGTAAAGGCCGTTGACAGCGTTAGTGAGGCAAGTCTCGTTCGGTTCTGTCAAGATGTATGCCCTCTGTCGGAGGTAGTATTTAATGATGTAGGGTCCTTTCCACAAGGTTTCAAAATTTTTTATCCCTAAGTCCTCTTTTGCGACATCATAGCGAGGACTAATTCTCCCTCAGTGAACGAAAGAGGGGTGATGTGGCAGTTGAATGACGCTTTAACCCTTTTCTTGTGGGCCTCGTTATGTTGCAGCAATTGTCGTCAATTTTCGTCAACAAGCTCTAGTTGTACCAAGCGTTGCTCCAGAGGCTAAGTGTCATTGAGGATTTCGATGGTAGCATGTAGATTTGGGGTCTTGCAGAAATCAACGCAAAAGTGCAAGGTACCTTGGTTTTTTGCGACGAGAATATGGTGGAAATCCTGGGACGGGGGTGAGGTAGTAATACTATCACTAATATGTGCTGATACACATCATATATGGTGGATTGTATCATCGGTGTTTGGCGAGGGAAGAATCTTGGTAATGGGATTCTGTATGGGCACAAAGTTAGGTTCCCCACTAGGATAGTCAATTTATGGTAGGTGGAAATTTTGCCTGCCACAGAGGTGCCTAAATGTTTCCATTAGCGGGCATGTCTCTAGTGCGTGATTCAGGCCAGTGCAGATTGTGCATGGTATTACTGAGCCAACGGAGTAGATAGTGTGTGATTCTATGATACTCGTTGCTCCTGACGTAGATGCTTGGAAAGGGTCAGTTGTAGAAGAGGTTGTCTTCTGTCTCCATTTCTGTATCGTTGGTTTAGACATCTCTTCCTCTTTGGTGGAGTGTAGACTTAATGCAGCTCGTGCCGCTCTCAGCTTGGGGAGATGTACACACTTAAACGTATGATGAAGGTGTGAACAAATTCGTCAATAAGTGTGCGTGATTTTCTCTTGATTGGAGACAAGTTTCTAAGGGAGAGAAGAGATTATGCGGAGACTATTTGCAAGGGGCTTGAGTTCTCTGCATTGGTTGACTCGGTGATCATTACGATCACATAGGCCGCATGTTATCCTAGGTTTGGCTGAGGTTATGCTTTTGTGGTGTGTTGTTTTGTTAGGCTTGATACACCATTGCGGAGGTGGGGACATTGACCCGGTAATGTACTTTTTATGCCATTCTCGGAGGTTGTATTGTCTCTTCTATATGGCATTAATCATGTCGATAGTGGGACAAATTTGCGAGGAATAAGTAAAATTCTTCTCATAATTATTACCCTAACATCAGGAAAAATATCCTTGATATGAAGGTTCCATCAAGTTCAGTTTGAGGTATGATGGGGAACCAGTGCCGGAAGGTTGCTAAATCAGGGCAATGGACGATTGCATGGTCCATCATTTTGCCTAAAGTACATGATGGTCATTGCTGCGAAGTGCGGTTGGGGGTAACTAGGGGTTCACTACTGGGTCGTTCTTCGGCTGTCAAGAACATGATAGATGTGATCATCTCATCTGCTTGGGTCATGGAGCTGCCTATGGGCTCGACATCCATGTCATCTTCTTGGGAAAGGTGGATTATGGCTGAGCGGAGGCTAGCAAGGGCTAGCTGGAACCGAGGTATGTAGTGACAATCCTACAAAAGGTGATTGTCGGCACATAATGGGCATGTGAATTGTGATGCCCTTAGCGTGATTTAGTACACCCTCTCAATTGGATACCATCTATGAATGAGCTCCAAGGTTGTGCATTCTTTGAGGTAGTGGCCATGTTCGTCACATAGATGATAATGTATAATGGGAATTACCGGGGGTCTTTCTACAATCCTATGCTCCTCTTGTAAGTATAGGATGGTACGAGGTTTGTCATTGACAGACTAGATGGAGGGGTCCTCTTGATAGGATCACTAGATCGCATGTAAGGCATCCCTATATCATGGTATCTCTGGACAATGGTGGGCATAATGCCCATAATTTCCACAGAGAGCGCATGCTTGATTGGTACGCAACAGCTTGCCTTTACCTTTGGTGGTAGGTTCCTTTTTATGGGAACGCGACATTGAGATGTCTACTTCGGGGCCGAGGAGTGGTTTTAACTCATCTAGCTCCAGATATATATGGGTAGGATGGCCTATAACGTTGCATATGGTAAAAACTGATGGCTCCCTTTGAATGGCTAGGGTCACCATCTTCTTTCCTCTATTTGTGGTTTTCTTGGCCGTGATCACCAATTTCGCAATGGAAATTTCCTTTGCGGGGGTGGTCTCGACTGTTTCTTAGGTATGTGGGGGCTCCTCGGGACTGAGGGGCTTTAACACTGTGGCAGTAATTTTGGTGGCTCATGTTTCAAAAGGATGAATGAGGTACCAGTCTGGGAATGCAAACGATATGTTGGGTAACACCAGTGTTTCCAAAACTTGTTGGGAGACGAAGCCAGTTGGGGGGTAGAGGAAAGGGGTTTGGGAGGCGGCGTAGGCTAGAGAGGATGTCATGGGCAATGCCTCGGTGTCATTATTGCTTGAGTCTGCATCCTGACTAACCTTGGTGCTTGATTTGGACATCATGCACACCGGGGCCCCTGTGGCATCACGAGATGCCTTAGGGTTTATAGGAGGATCTCCTAGGAATGACCCTAGAATAGACGACGGTTTGAATTGGTCAGGGCCATATTCTTGGTACCATAAAAGACCTTCCAAGGTTGTATATACATAGGGTAGAATTACATCTGTGTTGGTTAGGGGACGCTTCTCGCTGCGTTTTAGCTGGTCTACAGTAATGATGCGATCCTCATGGGGGAACATCATAATGCGGAAGACGAAAGATGCTATGGCTGACATGGCATACATGTAACTATGCCCGAGGAGTATATTGTAATCCAAGTGAGCATCCAAGATTTCAATGTCTATGTGCACCGTCTTTCCAGCTAAGTAGACCGAGACATTTTGGTAGAGGTCGACGAGGGTCGAGGGATGGTCATCATATGCTCGAAGCATTATGACTGACGGTTTTAGTTTGGGAGAACCCAACTTCTGCCAAAAATTTTGTGACATGATGCATGTTGATGCACCCTCGTCAATGACACATCAGTAAATAGTGATATTCTAGATCGACACTGGTATCTGGAAGGTGACCATAGAAGGAATCCTAGGGGTGGCTTTGTCTAAGTCAAAATCCATCATGCACGTATCGATAGGGTTGATAGCACCTAACACAAAAAGAAGGGATTTCCATTACTTTGGGAATGACTATAGTACTTCCAGTGCGGACATAGTAGTGGGTGATTGAGCTAAATCGTCCATGATGCTATAATTATGGGCTTCTTTGGACTATTTACCTACTCGCCTATTAGGTCCCTTTGCCTTATTTAGTAATAGTTCTATAGGCATATTTTAAATGTACAAAGGTGCAAACGGCACACTAGGACTAGCCCCTGACGTAGTGGTGTCTGGTGGGGTGTCGTAACTGCGGTTCTGTGTTTGGAAAATTATTTCTTCCCCATTCATGTAAATTTCATGGCTACTTTTCCAGAATCTTTTGGGTTTTGTTGCTGAGTGCTGACTGTCCCTTGGTGGGGGAAAGGTTCTTGCATAACAGTGATTTGTTGGGAAGATCCTCATTGTCCTCGGTTACTATACAACATTTTTAGCTCAGGGAGATCGGGACAGTGGTGATTATAGTGCCCATAATCACCACATATTGAACAAGAGTGGTTTGTTCACAGAGGTGGCCTTTTGTCTTGCCATAGGGTATTTCTTGGCTCCTGCTTCTGATTCCTGTTAGAGTTGCCTCTAGCCTGGGATCGGGGTGGGTGGTGTTGGTTGCTGCCCACCTGCCCAGGGTTCCCTTTGGGCTTGTTTTTTGACTTTTTCTTAACCACGTTAGGAGGGTAGTTCTCCTAGTTATACTGGTGTGGTTGATTTTTGGATGGCTTCACAAAGTTCACTTGTGCATTGGCTTACGTAGGTGGGTCATGTGCTTGGGACTGAGCATAATGTTGTTCCTTGTTTGAACCTGGCCGTTGGAGGGGAGCTCTTCCGTCAATGTTTCTTTTTGCGTACTAAGTCCCTTCAGCCGGAGGATAGGGTCCTCCTTGGTGATACATTTGTGCCCTATTAGTCAAATCTTGCTAAGGCATATGATGACTTTGAAATTAGAGTTGAGGCATGTTTTGAGTATAATTATATGTGTAACTAGGATTTTGACTACGGCTACTGTTTGGTCTCAATCTAGTCTCCTAAACTAAGCTCATTTAATTTTCAACCAGGGTTGGTAAACTGCTAAAGTGAAGTGTACTGTATGTACCTAGGTGTTTGTTTCTTACTGCGTTGTGTGTAGTGTTTTGTGATGTTTTTGGTCTTTTGGTGGTTTTATGTTCACAAGAAAGATGACTAGAGAGCTAATGGAAAGGAGCTGGTGACTAAAAAAATAGAATGAAGCCTAATTGGTTGGTGACAAATGACAAATGCAATTGCAAACACTGAAGCAGAATAAAATCTAAACTATGACTAAGTAGAAATAAAGCTTGATAATGACTTCTAAGGAAATGATTCAAAACATAAACTCAACTTGAGAAATGATCAACTAAATATGCAAATCCTCCTAACTAAAAAATTTGAACAACTAACTTATAATGATGCAACATTTCATCCTTGATTAGAGATTTGTTGAAGCATATTTGGAATAAAACATTTATACCATCATAAGATCTTCTACTCTAAAGCTAGTTCCTAACTCTATTCTGCAATTTAGTTTAATGACACTACACTTCACTCAAAGGTTATGGATTTTTGAAATAGTCTTTTGAGGAAATGTTTGTTTGTGAGATGATAAGGAAGTTGCAGAAGTACTTCAGGCCTTAAAATGATATTGTCTTCTGTTCTTGTGGTTATGAAGCAATTATAGATTTTAGAACAAGAAGATGTTTGTAAATAATGAAGGTTGTTTTGTTAAGTTTAAAAACTGAAGTAGTCTAATATGCAGTGAATGACAACTGAATATGGAGTGCAAATGCAATGAATTAAGCTAAAACTAAACTTAAGAAGTCACTAATCTAAAACAGTGCTGAACTACAAGTCATTATCAAACTTAAAACAGAACAACTGAGCATGAGTTAAGTGCAATTAAACTCCGGAGTATCCTAACTATGCTATCATGCATTATTCTACGGAATTATACAGTCTGTTTGTCCATCATGATTGGTATTTTGGAAGAGTTCCTTCTTTTGGAAGAGTTTTTAGAACAATCCTGACTGTGTAATTGAGTGCACATGAAAACATAAAGACTGAAAGCAATGGAAAACTAAGATATCATAGCCATCTCCCACTCATCATTTGATATTTTGGACAAGCGTTTAAGAGCAAGAACAACTATGGTACTTTAGTGAAAACACACAACTAAAACATTCAAGATCACAATCATGCTTAAGACAGTATAAGGATTTGTTGGAAGAGTTTCTTCTTTTGGAAGAGTGCTTAGCATAAGTATAACTGTGATGGTGAATAAAAGAGATTACAATTAAATCCTACAATACTATAGCCATTTCCCATTCATCATTATAATCTTTTGTAAGAGCTTCTTCTTTTGGAAGAGTTTTTAGAATGAGTATAACTATAATAGCTAATGAAAACAACTACGAATTCAACTTCAAATCCTACAATACTATAGCCTTTTCCCATTCATCATTATAATCTTTTGGAAGAGTTTTTAGAATGAGTATAACTACAGTAGCTAATGAAAACAACTACAAATTCAACTTCAGAAACGTAAAGGCAGCTAGAATACTTATCTAAATTATGCAAATAAATCCATGCAAGAGGCAGGGGCCCTCTACCACCTGACGGAATCTAACTCCAAATCAAATCAATGCTTTCAAAACAACACTGTCTACTTCATTAAAGATGAAATAACTTGAACAGAGCACTCTGCGTCTTCAGAAATGTAGCACAGAATCTAAGAAAAATCTAGAACAAAATCTAGCCTAGCTCTCAGTTTCCCAAGTGTTTATATAACAAATGTAAATAACAACACTTGCAACAATTCCAGGATCATTTTCTTTCCTTGTCGAAATCACATTAGGACTCTTGAAGTGGCTGCGTAAAAAGGAAAAAGACATATGGACTAAGACAGTCCTACTAGAAGTCTGCCTTCTTAAATGTGTTCCCACGTATCAAAACCATACCCAAAATTCGTTTCTCCCTTCATGATGAGCAACGAACCATGTAGACATGACGTGGAATATGCCCATATGTGGTTTTTCTTTAGAGGCCACCTGGAACATACCCAAACGTGAAGACAGCTGCAGAATCGCCGATTAGCTACGGAATGTCTACATTCTGCAGCTAGTTCCCGTCAAAATGCATTACAATGAAAAAAATCACAAAATTTAGCAAGTCAATCATGTTAATCATTCTAAAAGTAATTTTAACTAAATTCATTGATCAATTGGGTCTAGGATAGCAATGGAAAAAGGAAAGTGAGGTAAAGTAAGATGAAAGAAAGCACAATTTTGAGGCTCAACATACCCCCACTGCTGTCTCCTTGCATGTCCTCATGCAAATTATCCTATGAACTCAGAGGCTTCTACAAGAACATCTAATCCTCTCCTTCTCCTTTGTCTGGAAGCTAAAGATCTTATGGGTTTTCTGATAACAAGTTTGAACCTTAGGTTGGTAAGTGCCCTGATTAGCTTCTTGTTCCTTTGCTTCAACTTTTCATTGGTCTTTTCCACTTTGTCTATATGTAGGGATAAGGTTGAGTTCATATTAGTTTTGAGCTTGACTTGATCCTTGAGAATTTCATTCTCATTTTTGATGTGTCTATTAAGTATTTCCAACTCATACCTATCCCTTCTTAATACATCTATTTCGAACAGTGGAGGACTAGGGGTTCTCTCCTTGCTTTCTGAAGCTCTCCTTTCCAAAGTTTCCACATAGTCATAAATTTCTTGTTGAGCAAGGTCAATTTCAGGGGTTCCTTCATTAAAATCCTCTTCAACATCTTCTTCAATGGATGTTTCCTCATCTTCTATATTAATCACCCCTGTTTGTTTGATTTGAGTTTTCCTTAGTTTCCCCTTTAGTCTGTGGCTTCTTCTTGGCTGAGAAGATCCCTCTCCTTTCTCCATGGCAGATTTCCCGATTACCTTTTCTTTCTTGAGTTGTCTCTTGATTTGAGTCAACTTCTCTGAGATGATTTCCTCACTACTTTCTTGGACTGTTTTGTCAATTTCAACTTTTGAGGCTCTCCATTTTCTATTTCTCCTTGTAGGCTGTGGTTCAGGTGAGGGTTCTTTTGGCTCTTCAAAATGATTTCTTATCAAGAAATTGTCCCATGTATCATTTGTTTTGGCTAAATGATGTTCAATCAAAATTTTAACCAAACCATGATGATATAGAGTTGTCTCTAAAAATTGAACCCTTCTTTGAACACAGGAAGCCATCTTTTTCAAAATTTGAAGCAAGAAATAAGGTAGGTTTAAGTCTTCCCCCAGAAAATGCATTATCAGTCTAATGTGGTAGACATAAAATGTGCCATATCTACCCTCACATGTAATAAATTTTTGCAGAATAAGTAGTATGTTTCTCCATTTATTTTTCAATGCAGAACTTGGAATTCCTTTCTTAAACACAGTGACATCCATACCTGGTGATTTTAGAATTTGCTTCCAGGATTCATTGTGGAATTCTCTGTTTTGAACCATCTCTCTCCATTTCTAAGCAACCCTGTAGCTTCTGCAATGAAAACTTCAGTGACAGTGAATTTGACATCTCCCACTTCAACTTCAGTTCCTTGAAATGATCTTGCAAATGTTTTAGTGACTTCTTTGTGGAAGCCATTAAATTTCTCCAAAAATTGAAGCCATCCTATCTGTTGCAACATTTCTTTACATTGAGGGTAGCCTTCTAAGTATTTTGAACCCACTGGTTTAGTTCTTACAATGAAACCCATAATTGCTTCTTCAATGTTCAGATTAACACTCTTCTACCCACAGAAATAATAACTTTCACCTTCGAATTGAAATGGCTTCAAGTTCTTAATGACAATGGCTTCAAACTTCGGAATGACATACCTCTGATTGACAGTGACAACAGCTTCAAATTTCGGACTGATATGCCTCTGGTTGACAATGAAAACAACTTCAAACTTCGAGCTGATATGCCTCTGTTTCTCAATGAAACTTTGGACTGATATGCCTCTGCTTGACAGTGACCAATGGCTTCAAATTCCCACACTGCTATACCTCTATCTCTCGGTGGCAAATAGCTTCAAATTCCCACACTGCTATATCTCTGTCTCTTGGTAACAAATGGCTTCAAATTCTTCACTGCTATACCTCTGTCTCCCGGTGACAAATGACTTCAAATTCTTCACTGCTATACCTCTGCCTCCCAGTGACAAATGACTTCAAATTCTTCACTTCTATACCTCTGCATTTACAGTGATAATGCTCAATCTCTGCCCACGGTGATAGTGCTTTGATACCCAAACTGTGCTTTGATATTCAAACTGATATATCCTTTTGCTCTGCTCTCAGTGATAAGGATATCTCTGTCTGCGGAATGAAGTGCCGGCTACAGAATGGAGTGATGGAAGTAGTCACGGAATGAGGTAATGGAGTGAGGTGGAGGAAACAAATTAATGATTGAAAAGATGGCGGAGAATTTTACAACGGAAAAGAGAATCATCATTGAATGATTTGGCTGGGTTACGTGAAGAATTCAAACACTTCGGCCATTTGAACCGCTTAAATGATGTCGGGCATGGAATTTGAAATGAGAGATTTTAATCCAAAGTTTGTGGAGGGTTTATTGGTCATGATCAATAAAAATAATTAAAACAACCTTTTCGAACAATTCATGACTAAAACTATGCTAAACTTTATGAAATTCCATTATAATCTAAACTTGTTACCTCTGCTTTTCATTTGATTTTTGTAGTCTTTGTCTTCTTTGCTCCTCTTTGGAAGAGTCTTCATAATCCTTCTTGATGATTTTTATTCATGGATACACTGGATATTTTGTTGCAATTCTAATGTCTGCTGATCAATGCCTTCAGGATTTGTAGCTGCGGAATGTCTGGCTAGCTGTGGAAAGGCTGATCAACTGCAGAATGTCTGTTAAGCTGCAGAATGTACCTGTAGAGCATTTTGATCATGGAATGGAGTGTTTTTGGAATATAGGTGGTGTATGAATGAAGATGGATGATGAGACATGATATATATGAAGTGGATGATGAAATGGAATGGATTCAGTTTATGAAATGGAGTGAAAGAACATAAGAACTGCCCTGCAATCCATGTCATGTTTTATTCATTTACAGCAAGACATCAAACTTTAAATTTTGACATGAAAATGAGATGGATGGAGTATGGAATGAGATGAATGAAACATGGAATGAAGTAGAATATGAATGAATGAATGAAATGGAGTATGGATGGATAAGTGAATGGAATGAAATGAAATGAGATGGATCATAAGCACTATGGAACTGAACTTATGATTTTGTAACAGTTGCTTGTAAAAACAAAATGGAAAAGTTAGAGTGTCAGAGAGACTCTGATTTTCACCCTATATTTTCTGTATAAACATGCCAATCAATGATTGGTTTTCATGTTTATACCTTTATTATTATTATTATTATTATTATTTTATTTTTTCAAAGAGAAATGCTTCAGAAAATTTAATCAAGTTGATGAAGAAGAGAGATTATTCTTCATTAACTTCACATCACTGCTTTCTTGGAACTTCTTGACAAATTCTTCTCTTGAGAGTGGTTTGTGATACAGCTTCAATCTATGACCATTCACAAGAAAAGTGACCTCTTCTTCATCTATAGTTCTGATTTTTATTGCCCCATTATCAAAAATTTCAACAACTTCATATGGCCCAAGCCAATGTGTCTGAAATTTACCTTGAAAATCCTTGAATTTTGAATCAAACAAGAGAGCCCAGTCACCCTCTTTGAATTTCTTCTCTTTAATGTACTTGTCATGCCATCTAGCCCTTTGCTGTTGGACTAGACTTGTTCTCTGAACTGCATCTTGTCTGATCTCATCCAATTCATTAATTTGCTCCAGTCTATGCTTTTGTGCCTCTGTTAAATCAAGTCCTAGCTAAACTGCCATTTTGAAGGTTTGAATTTGGAACTCTATGGGAAAGAAAACTTGCTTTCCATAAACAAGCTCATAAGGAGTATGGCCTGTTGTGTTTCTCCATGTAGTTCTATAGGCCCACAAGGCTTTAGGAAGCCTATCTACCCAATCTCTTCTATGTAAATGAACAGTCTTTGTTAGGATTCCTTCAATGACCTTATTAGTAGATTCCACTTGACCATTTGCTTGTGGATGATAAGGAGTAGATTTTCTATGTCTGATTTTGTACCTCTCCATCATTTTCTCCACTAGCCTTGATGTAAATTGAGCTCCTTGATCTGTAACAATTTCCCTTGGGACACCAAAACGAGTAAAAATATCCTCAAAAGAAAAGTAACTACAGATGATTCATTAGCAACAAGTAATGGTTTAGCTTCTACCCACTTAGTAACATAATCAGTGCAAACTAATATATATTTCTTTTGTCTTGATGGAGGACTAATAGGTCCTACAAAATCAAAAGCCCATTTTTCAAAAGGTTCAATGTGTACCTGAGGTTGTAATGGCATCTCACCTGAAGGAGAAGGTTTCCCTACCCTTTGGCAACTGTCACACCTTTTGACATACTCCTTAGCATATTTAAACAAGGATGGCCAATAATATCCTAGATTAAGGATCTTATAGGTTGTCCTCTTATCTGCAAAGTGTCTGCCACAAGGTTCGTCATGACATGCCTTGAGAATCTCAGGCATCTCATCTTCACGAACACACCTTCTAATGATCAAATCTGGACCTGTCTTGTACAACTCATTAGCAACCCATGAATAATTTGCACTATCATTAATGACTTTTCTTTTATCCCTTGCATTCATAATTGAAGGAAATTTTCCTGAAACTAAATAATTAGGAATATCAGCAAACCATGGAGTTTGAGTAGAGATTGCAAAAAGATATTCATCAGGAAATTGATCTTCAACCGGAGTGTCATCTTTGATATTTTGGAGTCTATATAGGAAATCAGCTACTGTGTTTTGTTTTCCAGGCCTATCTAGAATAGTAATTTTGAATTCTTGTAAGAGCAACAACCATCTTATAACTCTACCATTAGTGATTGATTTGTTCATTAAGTATCTAATTGTAGAATGATCAGTGTGAACAAAAGTTTCATAGCCTGTTATATAGTGTCTAAATTTGTTTATGGCATGAACAACAGCTAAAAACTCTTTTTCAGTTACAGTATAGTTTAACTCTACAGGAGTCAAATTTTTACTGGTATAATAGATGGCATAGGGAATCAAATCTTTCTGCCCTAATACTACTCCTAGAGCTATATCGGAAGCATCTGTCGAGATATGAAAATGTAACTTCCAGTTAGGTCCCCTTAATATAGGTGCTTCAGAAATTTTGGTTTTCAGGGTTTCAAAAGCTAACTGGCAATCAGAAGTCCACTTGAATTCACAATCTTTGGTGATTAATTTGAAGAGTGGAGATGCTATCTTGGTAAAGTTTTCTATAAATCTCCGATAATACCCTGTAAATCCTAGAAAACTTCTAACATCTCTTTGACAACTTGGAATGGATAGGTTAGAAATGACTTCAACTTTTGCCTCATCAACTCTAATGCCATCCCCTGAAATGTGGTGCCCTAAAACAATACCTTCAGTAAACATCATAAATCATTTTTCATGACTAAGTGAAAGGTTTGCTTCTTGACATCTTTTTAAGACTTTTTCCAAGTTTTCTAAAGCCTCTTCAAATGTATTCCCATAAATTGTGAAATCATCCATGTACACCTCTACACAGTCATGTATTAGATCCGAAAAAATTCCTAATACTACCCTTTGGAATGTTGCAGGTGCATTGCATAATCCAAATGGCAATACTCGGTAAGCATAGGTACCCCAAGGACAGGTGAATGTGGTTTTGTCTTGATCTTCAAGTGCTACTTGGATTTGATTGTAACCACTAAACCCATCTAGGAATGAGAAGTACTTTTTGCCAGCTAATGTATCTAATACTTGATCTATGAAAGGTAAGGAAAAATGGTCTTTAAGAGTAGCTTTATTTAGTTCTCGGTAGTCAACACACACCCTCCATTTTCCATTTTTCTTTGGCACAATTACCAAAGGAGAAACCCACTAACTATCTGAAATAGGATAGATGAAATTAACATTTAACAATTTTTGCAATTCCTCTTTAACAATTTCCCTAAGATTTGGATTCATCTGTCTTTGAGGTTGTCTGATTGGTTTGCAATTTTCCTCTATATAGATGTGATGAGTACAAGTCTTGGGGCTTATCCCTTTCATGTCAGTGTATTCCCATGCATAAGCAGAAGAATATCTCTGTAATACTTTGACTAACTCTTCTTGTTGAGATTTTTCTAGGTTTTTGTTTATGTTCAAAGTTTTGCCTGGAAAAATTTCACTTGCAGAGCTGCCAAATTTGTCCATAGAATGAAGAGACATCTGCCTTGATGACAAAAACTCAATATTGGATCCCTCTTGAAATGATTCATGTTTGTGTTCTGGAGAGGATTCAAAGTTTTCTAGAGTATTCAGGATTTGATTATCTTCACTAATTTCTGAAATTGTGAAGAGTGGTTGTAAATCTTCTTCATCCTCTATCCATTGAGTGTCATCTAGATCTGTAATTGTCCTAGCTGAAGGATATAAAGTGAATTTCTTTGTTGAACTACCATCAAAAATATACATATCACCGGACCTACAACTAATAAAAGCATCAGCTGTAGCCAACCAAGGTCTTCCTAATATAACAGGATGGCCTCCTAGATTATTCTTAGGAGTTAGGATCATGAAATCCACAGGGTACTCCCAAGAATCTAGGGACACTGGTATGTCTTCTATTACCCCATCTGGTTTGATCACAGATCTATCTGCTAATTGTAATAGTGTGGGTGTAAAGAGAAGATTAGAAAGTTTCAGTTTGTCCATGATTTGTCTACTCATGATATTTATTGCTGCTCCTAAATCAATGAGTGTGTTCTGGATTTCAATTCCATTGATGTGAATTTTGACAACTAGATTTCCTAGGTCAAGATACTTTGGAATAGAAATCTTGCCCATCATAATGTCTGCTATTTGTCCTGCCAGTTGAATTTTCTTTGTTTCTCTTATTCTTTTTCTTGTTGTTTTCATATTCAACTCCTTTATTGTTTTGGCCAAAATTGGGATTTCCTTGATGGCTTGCAATAATGGAATTTTAATGCAAACATTTCTCAATTCATCTAAGAAATCATAATTAGGCACCATGATTTGTTTTTCTACACCTCTATCAATTTGTAATCTTTTCGGAAAGGGAGGTATAGAAGTAGATGTGGATGGTTGCTCTAATACAGGAGTTGGATTTATTGGATCTTTTTGTTTTAGTTTTTCAGTGTTTGGGTCTTGAAAGGATGTGTCTTCCTCAAGACTTTTATTCACCCGTAGGGAGTCTTCCTCAGAGTTATCTTGTTCTTGTATGATAATAGAAGTTTTCCTCTTCTCAAGTATCCTTCCAGACCTAAGTTGAACATCACTAAGGTCTAGAGGAGTAATTAAATAAGTTGGAAACTGTTGGCCTTCTATCATGTATGTATTCTGAGGGTTCTTATTATTGGGGTTTGGTATGGGTTGAGCAGGCAATTGATTTTATTTTTGAGGGAATGGTAATGAAAATGGTTGATTTTGAGGTGGTTGGTTCTGATGATGTTGTTGAGGATTTTGTTGAAAATTTTGTTGAAGATTTTGAGGAAAATTTTGTTGAGGATTTTGAGGATAAAAATGTGGATATGGTGGATAGGATGGTGGATACTGATAGTATGGAGAGTATCTTCCAAAGGGACTTTGTGATCCTTGTGCCCAAGCTTGAGATTTATTTTGAAATTGGGGCCAAGGTTGCTGCCAAGAATTCCAAGGTGGAGGTTGATTATACATTTGATCATGGAATCCTTGTGTCTGAGGTCCTTGCCAAGGTCTTCTAGATACAAAATTGAGAGACTCTATGGAATCTGTAGGAGTTTCCTGTTGAAAGACAGCTTTGAGACCAGGAAGAGAAGGACAATTCTTGGTCTCATGTTTCTCAAAACAAATGACACAAGTTTCTACAACTTTTACATCCAAAGGACACTCTCTCAAGGCATGTTTCTTTCTACATTTGGGACAAAAGATTGCCAAAGCATCAAATTCAGCCTTTTGCTTGTTTTGTATCTTGAGGGTGTATATTTGTTCACTAAGACTCCCTAAGATGTCAGATTTAAAATCATCAAGCATGTGTCCTATTTCCGATCTACTTACTGTCCCAGAAGCAGACTTACTTGCCCTTGCAAGAGCGGGATCTCTTGGACCTTTGAAAGTTTTAGATTTCCCTCTTGAAAGGTTGATACATAACTCAGATATTTCAGGTAATGTGAGTTGTGATATATCCCCTTTTCCCATCATGTTAAGGATATCCAACCATTCATCCCTAATTGTTTTCAACAAAAGAGCTTTTAAGGTGTCTTGATCTAGGTTTTCCATTTTTTCCCTTTTGATGTTGTAATTAAATCTCTCCTACAAATCTTCCAAATTTTCATCTTCTTTTTGTAACATCTTGAACACTTCTTCCTTATGATTAACCGGCATACAATAATCCAAATATCTCTCTAGAAATTCTTGTTTCATGTCTTCCCATGTTCTAATAGAACTGCTGATCAGACTCATAAACCACTTCAATGCTGCTCCTTTCAAGGTTGAAGGGAATAATTTTAGTTTTTGAGCATCTTGTAAGTAGTCATAAGTTCTACACAGAACTTCGAATTCAAATAGGAAGGTTTCAGGATCTTCAGTTTTAAGTCCATAGAAGTTTGGAAGAACAGAGGGTGAAATGTTTTTCATGGTTGTATTGGTTTCTTCATCAATTATAGGGAACCCAAAAGAGCTTCCTATTCTACCTCTTCCTCCATCTGCACCTCTACCTCCTTCTCCTCTACCTCTACCTCTACCTCCAAATAGTGTGTTTTCTCCATTAAAAACTCCTCCTCCTCCTTGTTCTGCCATGGTTAACTCTCCTGTGGAAGTGGAAAGGTTTGTGTCCTTAATAGGAGTTTTTAGATCTTCTTCTATGGCAGGTTCAGTGGATGAAGTGGAAGGTTTCTCTAATGGAATAGTTGACCTTAGATCTTCTAGAAGTCCAGGATCAGTAAAGGATGGAAGATGGGTTTGAGTTGAAGGTGTACTAGCTCTGGATCTAGATGAAACAAGTGGTGTTTTAGAAATCAAACGTCTGCCTCTGTTTCTTATAAATCTTCCCCTTGAATCTCTCTCCCTATGCATATAATGGTTTTTGGATGCTAAGAAACAAAGGTTACCTAGTTTTCACTTCCCCGACAACGGCGCAAAAATGTTTGGTCTCAATCTAGTCTTCTAAACTGAGCTCATTTAATTGTCAACCAGGGTTGGTAAACTGCTGAAGTGAAGTGTACTGTATGTACCTAAGTGTTTGTTTCTTACTGCGTTGTGTGTAGTTTTTTGTGATGTTTTTGGTCTTTTGGTGGTTTTATGTTCACAAGAAAGATGACTAGAGAGCTAATGGAAAGGATCTGGTGATTAAAAGAATAGAATGAAGCCTAATTGGTTGGTGACAAATGACAAATGCAATTGCAAACACTGAAGCAGAATCAAATCTAAACTATGACTAAGTAGAAATAAAGCTTGATAATGACTTCTAAGGAAATGATTCAAAACATAAACTCAACTTGAGAAATGATCAACTAAATATGCAAATCCTCCTAACTAAAAAATTTGAACAACTAACTTATAATGATGCAACATTTCATCCTTGATTAGAGATTTGTTGAAGCATATTTGGAATAAAACATTTATACCATCATAAGATCTTCTACTCTAAAGCTAGTTCCTAACTCTATTTTGCAATTTAGTTTAATGACACTACACTTCAATCAAAGGTTATGGATTTTTGAAATAGTCTTTTGAGGAAATGTTTGTTTGTGAGATGATAAGGAAGTTGCAGAAGTACTTCAGGCCTTAAAATGATATTGTCTTCTGTTCTTGTGGTTATGAAGCAATTATAGATTTTAGAACAAGAAGATGTTTGTAAATAATGAAGGTTGTTTTGTTAAGTTTAACAACTGAAGTAGTCTAATATGTAGTGAATGACAACTGAATATGGAGTGCAAATGCAATGAATTAAGCTAAAACTGAACTTAAGAAGTCACTAATCTAAAACAATGTTGAACTACAAGTCATTATCAAACTTAAAACAGAACAACTGAGCATGAGTTAAGTGCAATTAAACTCCGGAGTATCCTAACTATGCTATCATGCATTATTCTATGGAATTATACAGTCTGTTTGTCCATCATGATTGGTATTTTGGAAGAGTTCCTTCTTTTGGAAGAGTTTTTAGAACAATCCTGACTGTGTAATTGAGTGCACATGCAAACATAAAGACTGAAAGAAATGAAAAATTAAGATATCATAGCCATCTCCCACTCATCATTATGATATTTTGGACAAGCGTTTAAGAGCAAGAACAACTATGGTACTTTAGTGAAAACACACAACTAAAACATTCAAGATCACAATCATGCTTAAGACAGTATAAGGATTTGTTGGAAGAGTTTCTTCTTTTAGAAGAGTGCTTAGCATAAGTATAACTGTGATGGTGAATAAAAGAGATTACAATTAAATCCTACAATACTATAGCCATTTCCCATTCATCATTATAATCTTTTGGAAGAGCTTCTTCTTTTGGAAGAGTTTTTAGAATGAGTATAACTATAATAGCTAATGAAAACAACTACGAATTCAACTTCAAATCCTACAATACTATAGCCTTTTCCCATTCATCATTATAATCTTTTGGAAGAGCTTCTTCTTTTGGAAGAGTTTTTAGAATGAGTATAATTACAGTAGCTAATGAAAACAACTACAAATTCAACTTCAGAAACGTAAAGGCAGCTAGAATACTTATCTAAATTACGCAAATAAATCCGTGCAAGAGGCAGGGGCCCTATACCACCTGACGGAATCTAAATCCAAATCAAATCAACGCTTTCAAAACAACACTGTCTGCTTCATTAAAGATGAAATAACTTGAACAGAGCACTCTGCGTCTTCAGAAATGTAGCACAGAATCTAAGCAAAATCTAGAACAAAATCTAGCCTAGCTCTCGGTTTCCCAAGTGTTTATATAACAAATGTAAATAACAAGACTTGAAAAAATTCCAGGATCATTGTCTTTCCTTGTCGAAATCACATTAGGACTCTTGAAGTGGCCGCGTAAAAAGGAAAAAGACATCTGGACTAAGACAGTCCTACTAGAAGTCTGCCTTCTTAAATGTGTTCCCACGTATCAAAACCATACCCATAATTCGTTTCTCCCTTCATGATGAGCAACGAACCATGTAGACATGACGTGGAATATGCCCATATGCGGTTTTTCTTGAGAGGCCACCTGGAACATACCCAAACGTGAAGACAGCTGCAGAATCGCCGGTTAGCTACGGAATGTCTACATTCTGCAGCTAGTTCCGATCAAAATGCATTACAATGACAAAAATCACAAAATTTAGCAAGTCAGTCATGTTAATCATTCTAAAAGTAATTTTAAATAAATTCATTGATCAATTGGGTCTAGGATAGCAATGGAAAAAGGAAAGTGAGGTAAAGTAAGATGAAAGAAATCACAATTTTGAGGCTCAACAGCTACCTAGGTAACCTTGGGTCATTTACCCTATTAATCCATCTGCAGAGTTTGATGCGCTTGGAAATTCTAGATAAATTTGAAGGCGCGGGGCGTTAGGCAGGTTGTTGTAAATGTATCCTGACTAAAGAGGACCTGATCGTCGAGTTTAGCTTTCAGGAATAAATCTAAGAGGACCTGATCGTCGAGTTTAGCTTTACATAAACTACGACGCCGCCTCCATTCATGACTATGGTCTAAGATATGGATGGCAAGGGTTTGCCTAAAATGACTGAGTAACTCCATTCTCGAATCATGGTGAATGGGTAACTAAAATATGTGAGGAACGTAGTAGTGATGGCACTAAATTTTCCATGTCAAGCAAGAGGTTTCTCCATGTACCACTTTGCGGCTACTCCCGTAAGAGTGCATTGAAATAGCCTCAATCGAATAGTGTCATCAATGATACTATTAGATGATAACCATAGGTTAAAGGTCGTTACATGATTACCTAGGTCTTCTGCTTGCTTGCCTTCGAACTTTGGTATATCCGAAGGGAGCTTCATGGGCATGGGAGGTCATGAGGGATCGTGTGTGATGGGGTCATTTGTGAGCTTGGTTAAATCGGGTATATTCAACGTAGATGATAAAGGTGACTCCGAGGTTGAATCCATTGTAACGTGTGAAGACACGAAGTTCTGGTTAGAACGATGGTGAGTCTGTGACGTACCCTGATGTGTGTTCAGATGGCTTCCTAAATGGGACGCACTCCTCTGGCCCCTAGGGGTCGAGGGGGGAGTGGTGTGCAGTGTGGTGTTGGGAGACTGATTAGGGTTCCCAACTATGGTTTTTCCAATGAAGTATGAACTAATGACGGTGGCAGTGTTCCGTCTTTGATGCCTGAATGGCGAAAGACCTGGAACCCCTCCCTGTAATGGAGGGAGGTCCAAAAGATGCCTAGATCGACGAGGTTCCGTTGGGACCTACAAGTGTCGACCAGGTTAGGTTTTTGAAAACTTTGAGAGGATAGAGTCTATGATCAAAGAAAATTTATGGCCACATACATCAAACAAAGTGAAAATAAAATCAATTTTCCCGTTAACTTAATCTATGTGATCAATCAAGCAAAAAATATGGTTTTTATTTGTTTGCGCATGATACTCAAAATCATAGAAGACCTATGCATCCTCACACACTCAAAAATAACTGGGCCTTGAGAATATTTCTTGCGAGTGTTGGCACAACATCATGTAAGAGCTGGTGACACCCCCAGTTAGCTGAAGAAAATCCACCAAGGTAAGGGTAGAGGGTCTAGCACTTGCCTGCACCGTCACCTATAGGGTAAAGGATGCCCTAGTTTTTGGCCACTAAGAACCACCATCCCACATGAGCGTTCGAGTCTTGGAATTCTTGGTAGTCAGCTAATAATACCGAGTATCAGCAAGGTCAGGTAGCCCCAACTAATACTGCACGCACTGCGCCTAAGCCTAACCCCCTGTAAATCGGGTCTCTGCCACACTCGGGTTTTATTTTCTGTGGGCTGATAAGTGGATTTGAAGCTCCCTAAATACACAACTTCTATGTTTCAATATGAAGTATGATCAAGGCGGCTTATTGGATGCCTAACCCCTTGATCCTAACTTAAACTATAAATTATTTTGTGGCCCTTGTGGGGAGAGTTTAGTGAGTTTGGTTAAGTTAGTTTTAGGTGTCTTTATTTTCTTAGTGGGTGAGTGTGTGCAAGCATATGGTGAAAAATCTCATAGTTTGAACATATGGATATCGATGATCCTTTACAAAATTCCCCTAGTTAAACTATGTTATGTTGTTCTTGGCTCAAATGGAAAACATTTGTGGATAAAGGGCCGCATTCAAATTTTCCTAGTTAATCTATGTGACTAACTAAAGGGAGATGGAAAATTGTAAATATAGAGCATTCATATGGTTACCTAGGATCACCAGAGGGTGCAAAGGTAGTAGAGATTACTTGCTCTAATCGATAATTCAATCCTAGTCCCGCAATTCCTAATGCAAAAATTGGACTAAGCTAAACAATTTCTACACTAGAAAATGAAACTAGCTACGCATGCGTCGTCTTGGGCCACTTGCTCTGACTAGTTTATCGTGTGAATACCACAATTTGCAAAACATAAATTTTTCGGAATGAAATGGCTAATTTTCCCCCAACTTAAACTATGTGGATATTTTTTGCAAAAAACCAACTTAAAGGAAAACTAACTCTAAGCCTACCAGAGGCAGGTAAAAGTAAGTTCTCAAAAGCTATGGGGTATCAACACAAGTGATGCCAGATACATTAGTGGCTGTCTGCACACTTACAAGCAAAAAAATATAGAATATAGGTAGAAAAATCTCATTCTGTAATTTGCACGGAAAAGGCTCTGACAAGTGTGCTTTCCTGCGCACAGGTCAGTCCTGAACACGTGCAATGCGCGTCTGTGAGAAACAACTACACACAAAAATCCTGCAAGTAAAAATATTAGGAGATGCCTTCTTTAGTCTACCACTCCAAGTGAATCTAGGGACTGAAAGATGGATCAGAGGATTATCAGTTCCACTTTCCAGCGTAGACAAAGGTCTCATGCAAGAGATGGCACAACCACATAAAATTGTAAAACATTAGTGGAGTCGCCAATCCTGTTGTGGTGGATTTGATGCATGGGTGTATGAAATCGCACTAGTTTAAGGGGTGTGGTCTACCCTATAAACTATTGGTAACGGGTAGAAAGTGGTGGAGCTCAAAAGCATATAATCTAGAGGAAAAAATATGCAAATTTATGCTCGAAGTAAACTTAAAAGTAAAACACAAATATACAGAAGCTATTGAAGAGATTCAAAACGATAATAATGAAAACGATGGCTCTAGGCCTCTTCTTATCAAATGTTTGATATGGAGAAGAAATTTTACCCACTTGCTAAAGGGCCCCTAGACAATGGTTTTAGGTCCTGATGCAAGGATGTTGTTTTTCCAAGCTCTACCCCTAATGCAGTCTCCCTCTCTCTCCGCTATGATGAAATAGGATTTTTGGGTGGCCAGCAATCGAGTCCCCTCTATCTCCAGCTCTGGGTCACACACTGCTATTATTTCTTTGGAAATTCTGGCCATCATAACAATGTGATCACCCTTTCTTCATCTCTTAGTGGCTTCATATAGGGGATTTTAAATCCTCCTACCCTCCCTTGGTACATGGTGGATGGTGACCCAAGGGAGAGGTATGATTCCATTGTGTGCTCCAAATATTTCTTTGTGTGTTCACATAGTGTCTAAGGAGGCGCTGGTGGTTGTCCTTAGGTGGCTTCATATAAGGATTAATTTTCCTTTTCTTTGTGTGGTCCCGAAAAGAAAAAATTTTCCACTTTCAAGAATGCATGCTTATCGGGAAAAAAGGGGTGCAGAAGATGCTCTTCTCGAAAGATTAAGCACGCAATTTAGCATTTAAGACTTTTTCAAATATTTTTTTCTCAAAACCTTATAGATTTTAAATACTTTCTTGATTCCATAATGTCTTCCTGCCCTGTAAATCCTTTAGCTTGACATTAATTAATGTCATCTTCTGCTATACGATTTTCCACTGTTAACACTATCCTTCTCCCATTTAAGATTCCCATATGTTGTTGGATTAATCTAGTCTTCCTCGCACAAATTTAGTTTTTAGATTTGATCAATCTCGTCCTCAGTGGGCACTAGTTCAATATACCTTTGACCTTCTGCAAGATTCAAATGAATGATTACCCTAACTTTATTACTCTCAAATTCCATTCTCCTTTTCTTCGGATTGATAACACCATCCATGTCAATGGCCAAATCCAATCCTAGTAACATAGGATAGGGATTAGTATCATCTATAATGTCTATGAATTCAAAATCTTCCAACATCTTAACACCTTCTATATTAACCACAGCTTTTGACAATCTCCCCAAAGGAATGATCTTCTGCTGGTTAGACATGCACAGTTGGATAATAGACCATTCCAGTTTTGGCTCTCCCATGTGTTGCCATGTTTGTTTAGTTAGAACATTATCATCTGATCCTAAATCTATCATGACTTGGTGCATCTCATAAGAACCAATTTACGCAGTCATAAGCATCTCTCTACTCATTATCTTCTTGTTCTTCTAGATTTTGTTGATTGCTCGTTGTTCTACCATGGGTTGTTCTTTCTCTGTGCAATTATCTATCAATGCCTGCAAATTTTCAACAACCTTCTTGTTGCGTAGAAACTTTATGCACTCTTGTAAAAATGGCTTAATCTCTTCTCCTCTTGCTTCCTTTAGTATTCTACAGCTTGTTGAAGTATCTCCTTCTGCAAATTCTTTCCTTGCTTCAACAAAGTTTTCTTTCGTGCACTGCAGATTAAATCCTTCTTTTTTTTCAGGTGCTTTTCGGATCCATACATTAGTGGCAGGTTGATCCCCTTATCTTCTTTGGTAGCTACACCACTCCTGGTAACTACATTCACACAAGGATATTCTTCACGATTTTTTTCGTGAACCATCTGAAGATTTTTCGTTAGAGTCTTCATTTCCTACATTTTAGCAATCAATACACGACAATATTCTATAACATGGTAAAATTTTCTATAGTACTTGTTGGACTCTCACGATGGATTTGAAAAGTCGCATGCATAATGACCAGCATCACTATAGTTATAGCAAATCACTTGTCCTCTTCCTTGATCAGCTAATAAACCCCCTCAGCCTCTTCCTCTGCCTTGGAATCCTCTGCGACTAGAAGGGGATGTTGGTGACATAGGCTCAACCTGCATCCTATAGAACTCAGCTTTATCCAACATCATATCATAGGTCTGACAATGCTGCTCATCATTCCCTAATGACAAACATAACTTGCAAAATAACTACTTCATGTCAGGCTAATATTTTCCAATCCCTGGGCAGGAATCTATGTCATGTAGTCCAGCAATGTGACATATAGTACACCATACATGGTTTTTAATGGACTAGGACCTCCAACATTCACATAGTTGTTGAAAATAGGAAACTGGTCTTTATGATGTCCAAAATATTTGCATTTGATACACCACACCTCTGCACAGACCTCCTTTCCTTCGTCCTTGTGAAGATTTTGAATTTCTAGATGCATTGCCTCCAGCTTACTCTAGATCTGTTGAGTTCCCAATGCAATATGTGTTGGGGTAGCCTCCACCTTCATCGCAGCTTCTACAGCCTCAGCTTGTGTGGAAATATTTTACTGACCTAATGGTTGGCACGGATGCAGAAGCAACATAGCAATAAACTATTCCTTATGCTGAGTATCATCAATAAAAAATCCACCATATTTAATGGTGCACTTCAACCTTTAATCAGCCTCCCATACAGATTCATTAGGTTCTTGACGAATATCCTTCATTTCTGTGACCAACTACGCGTATGACTTAGGTTTATTAAACTATTCCTGTTGGGCTGCTTTAATTTCTTCCACAATATAATTGGGGTTTTCTTATGCATACCTAATGTACCAGTCTAAGTGTCCTCATTTCCAATGCCTCTGAAATCAGGTAGCTTCTTGGATGTAGCCATATCTACTTCAAGAGGGGTTGGAGGTGGAGGTGGGGATGGACTCTGCGGTGGGGTAGGTGATATGTTGTGTGAGCTCAGAAGTGGAGTGGATGGAGTGGGAAACAGATTCAAGGGCTTCTGATATGGAAATATTTCTTCTTCACTGTCAGTTTCTGGTTCAGGTTCACTATCATATCTAGGCTTCAAAGGGTTATAAAGGAATTTTTTAGAGTATTCTTGGTAAATTATTCCACTATGCGTAACTGGACCTCTTTGATGCATTCAAGAATTATGTTCACATAGAAAACCCCATTCGCACAAAAATATTTTCAGTAATAATTTCAATGAGTGCGAGAACTTACCTATAGGGCCTTTGAAGAACCTTCTTTCTGTTTCAGAATATGACACAAATTGGTCAACAACAAATGCAGTCACAAATCTTCCCATAAGGCAATCAATCCAATTATCTACCGCATGAGTGATATTATTATCGAACTTCGCTACTTGTTGGATAAATTTAGGAGTCCACTCAGTGACTACATTGTATTTTATGTAGTGATGGAATTCAGCTAAGCGTGAAAACCACTCCTACAGTTCATATGCAAAGGAAAAAAAACAAAAAAAAATTGCACTTGTGTATAAACATCCCACTGTTCGTTAGAAATTTTAGTGATTTTATTCTCTTGCAACGCAAATTCCAATATCTTTCTATACAACCAGTCTTGTAATTCATTACGTGACGAATGACACAACATCAAATATACCTCAAAATGATGATCCATATCCCGAAAATGGAACCGTTTGTTGGATTTAGGGGTCCTTACCTAGGTTCAGAGTTTATGGATAAACCAACAAACCCTCCAACTACTGGCCCTTTCGGCAATGATCTACTTGTATAGACAAAAGTCTCACCCGAAGTAGTATGGGGGGGGGTGTTGGAACTAGGTTTCCAAACCCCGAGAGAGAATTTAATGAGGTGGTCCTCAACAAAAACCCTAACTGATTTTCTACATATGTGCACAATGAGTTTATAGCATAATTATAGAGCATGCACAATTATCAATAGAATAATACAGAAATATTGTCTTACTTAGTGCAAATAAAAAATCAAAACTAGATCTCAATCTTAATCAATGTAACACAACAAATATCAAATACTCATGCATAATCATATCAAATAAATTTTCATATTCATCAATAGTTAAATAGATATTGTGATCTTAATCAAAGCATAAACAGTACGAAAGGTAGATGCATAACACAGAGATCTTTGCAAAACTGAACTGTATTTCTATTATTCTTCAGATGTGTCAATACATCAATTGTCTTTCCCTAAAAAATCCTTACCAAAACCCTTACAAACCCTTCTGCGCACACATCCAGCGGAGTCCGCAAATAGCCAGGACAAGGTCTCCGTGCACATAACGAGTAGGACCCTTTCACCCAACCCAAAAACCCTTGCAATACTACCAAAAGATAAATTTCTCATAACACCTCTATCAATTTTCTTCCTTTTTAGCTTAGACATACTCTATATATGTATAATTTTCCTAGCGTCCAGATACTATGCTCTCAAACCATGGTTTGAGGCCCATAGTTTACATCTAAGTTTAATTACATCCAAAATTGGGGCTAAAAGCCCTTCGACTTTCCTTTGCACAATGTGCACATACAAATGTACAAAAAGGATCTTTGGGAGGATGTGGGTTCGACCCTGACCTCTACCCTTTCTCCAACAATAAAATTTTGACCTACCAAATATTAAAATTCAACCTTTGGACTTAGTCAAAACTCAGCCTTTGGGAGGGGCACGTGGCAGCCTCCTGGCTAGCCACGTGTCAACTCCTCATTGGCTCTCCACAAACCAATCACAAATTTCCATGTGCCCAGAATTTCAGGCCAACCAGCGTTCAACAAGTGTCAACTTCCCATTTTTCCGAAGGAAAACCAAAAATTTGACCTTTGACCCTATTTGACCTTTTTTTTTAATTCGTCTGTTTGGTGAAGAGGAAAACATGCTCTAACTTTCACATACAGACTTTGTTTTATATGAAACAAATTGTGCCAGATTCTTGGCGACAAGGTATATCCAATCGCTCTAGTTTGGAGTGATTCTAAGAAATTTTAATTTTTAGGAAATTTTTGCCCCCAATATAGATTCTGATCAGGGGGCTAATGATCTTGTCTTCCACCTGCAAGAAAACCTTTAGCATGGTCATATCCTATGGCTAGAGGACAACCTTTTGGTCCAAATTATGCCAAATATTGTTAGATACCTCAGGTAGGTCCAGCTATTGATTGGTGCTCCTTACCCGGGAATGAATACTATTTGGAACCATGCTTGTGTTCAAGAACCTATTCATGTTTCTCCATAAGTGAAAGCTTATCAACGTGTTCAGCCTATTGGAAAATTTATTCCACAAATACTTGTTCAAGGTATTATGATACAAACCCAACATCCTATCTAGGGGATTCCAAGAACACCTATTTAAGGAAATTACAAACATTTGTTGAGTGACCAATTTAGAAACCTGTCCAGGGTAGTCCTAAAAATCCTCTTCATTTTATTTTATAAAAATATATTCAACAGCCAGCTCAAAGTTTTCCCCAAACACCTATCCCTGCAGTATCACAAACAACATTCCAAACTACACCTCATTTATCGGTTCCACAAACTACACAAGCTATCCCTCAAGCATATGCTTATCAAACTAGTCCCACTTTCTAGTCTACCACACAAATTCCTATTGGAAAACCTACTATACGCATTATGAAGACACCATATCAAGGTCAATATTTTCAAGGCTAACCTTTTCAGAGTCAATTTATTCAAGGTCAACCTATACAAAGTAAATTTGTACAAGGGAAATATTATTTGGGCCAAAATGTTCATAATCCACCTCTCTAAAGTCAGCCATATATGCGTTGTATGTTTAAATTCCATTTCAACCCCAACCTAGAATGATTCATCCTCGTTACCCTCAAGGAATAAAAATCCCAACCACCAAGCTATTCCAAAATATCCTAGGTATCCTTCCCCAAGTATGAGACTTAACCCTTAGGGTTACGAATATTCACAACTAGACCCCAACCGATTGTTACCATTTATTGCAACTTTAGATTTTCTAGATTTGTCTTGACCAATGAATGATCCTATTTTCTATTATCCAATTTGGTCGCTGATTCCTACTAAGTTTCCCAGTGAACTTCTGAAGTTTGAACAAAAATTGGGAGAAGACCCATCAAACCATTATATGACATATCATCTTTGGTGTGAATCAAATTCACTAATTAAAGATTCCATTAGATTACATATTTTCCAACGAAATTTAATTTGTTTAGTAGAAAAATGGTACATCAACTTACCACGAGCCTCTTTCCATAACTTCAACTCCTTGGAAAAAACATATTTGACACACTTTCAGCTACCTATACATGATGATACTAGTATTGAACTTTAGACTTCTTTAAAACAATCCAAATTTACCTACATCTCCAATCATATACATGAATGGAGGTGTAGGCATTGTCTAGTCAAGGTTTTCATTCCAGATCAAATTTTAAATGAGTCATTTACAAAGTCATTACTTCTCGTCATTACGGAAGATCTAACCAAAGGAGGTGTAGTAACAGAAGATCAAGTTATTTCTCATGCCCAATACCTAGACCTTGTTTACACATAGTCTAGCACTTTGCATTGAAAATTCCAAATCCATCTCATCCAGATCGACCAAACTGAACCCCCACAGTATCTCGTGCCATTGATGGTGTGATTGGTTCTGTTAGTCATAAATATAAGGGTAAAAACAAGAATTCTAAAACAATCAAATAGGGGCTATAGAATATTCACCAATCGAAACGCATTCTCCATAAATTACTTCTAAAATTAATGTCGTAGACTCATCTACTTGAAAGAATCAATAGGCTGGAGATAAAAGGAAAGGAAAAGGTAAATAAAAAAAAATCTTCTCAGAAAGAGAAACCAAAGAAAAATTAACCCTCTAATGAAAATAATAAGCCTCATTATCTTTGTTTGATTTTTGATGAGGATCATTACACCAAGGAATGCCCACATTGGGCAGAGGTGACTAAATTTGCTAAAGGATATTTTCCCTTCTCAAGAAAATAAGATGATTATGCATAATCAATCCTCTTCTTGCACATCGGTTGATATCATGATTATGTTGTCTCAAATGATGGTATCTGTTATCACTCAGGTTTTCCTTGAAGTTGTGGAAAAGGAAAGTATACCCGAGGTAACCACAAACCAACCTTTAGATGCAGAATCTAGCCAATCTGCATCTAGAGAGGGCTCTCTCTTTATAATTTATCTTTGTTCTTAGAAGGTTTTAGGCTAGTTATAGATCCAAGAGTTTGTTTGAAAAATGGTGGAATCCACAAACTAAGGGCAAGGTTGAAAGTTTTCAGTCCATTGGGCTATGGAGTCAAAGGATGGCTTTACTGGATTTCTATTCTACACACAAGATGGCTTTACAAGGCAAGGTAGCTAGACAGAGAACAATCCTTAAAATTTAAAGTGGATGGGATGATTTTGAAGGGATGAAAGGCAGCTAAGAATCTTTCACCAAGTTCAAAAAGAAAGAAAAGAGATGACTACAAACAAAGAGCAATGAAGAATTCTTTATTATAGTAATCAACAGTGATCAAATCAGCAAAGCAAGGGCATTTAAGAATTCATGCTTATAGCTAATTTAGAGGAAAACATTGAGAACAATCACATCTGAAATCAGAGTACAATTAAGTAAATTCTGATTCAATCCTTTATGTAAATTATTCAGAAATGGACAGAATGATATTATAACTGATATAAAACATATGACAAAAGGTAAGAAAGACTTATTGAACTGCAGTCCAACACATGAATCCTGCAAAAAGTCCAGAGCTTTAAATCGTCATCCAGTAAGCCACGAATAAATTTCTCCAAAATGCTTTTATTCCGAAAATCTCAATGTTACAGCAAAGTAATAGAATCCACCCAAAATACTTCCAAGAGTGAAGTATTTATACAAATTCTAAACTAAAATATCTTGAAAAAATATCAAGATTAGTTCACAAATCTCTCCAACTATTTTACATAAATAGAACTTAAGTAAATGACACTCAAACTAATTCATCTATTTGGCACTATTTTGTATGGATAGGTGATGACAAAGAGGAGAATTCGAATTTGATCCAACTCTTAGCTGATGATGAGGCATCCAAGTCACTAACTGCTTCCCTTTTTTGTGAATTCTGCTCCAACAATTCTGCAAACTTGGGGTCCAATGATATCTTGTTATTTCTCAATCCGTAATAGATATGTAAAAATTGAAAGAGGTTATTGTGTATTAATATGTTGGTGAGATAAACCTCTTTCAGTTTCCCAAAACTCCGCTCCAGCTGTGCATAATAGTCTCTGTACAACATATGTATAAAACAGAGTTTTACAGAGTCTGAAAAATGGCCTGTAAAGATGCACATGTATCTCTCATTATAAAATCACTGTGAAAAAACTGAGATAGGTTTTTGTAAAAGGCTCTCCTAGGAACAAAAGCCTCCTTAATGTTTGTATGAAGTATTTTTTATTGGCCACAATCCTCTCTGCAAAATGATGACTTAAACTGGAATTTTTTGCAAAAAGTGCTTTCCAACATTGTTTAATATTGCCAAAACCATAATGGCTGTTAGAAAAGTGAGAGAGGTTTTTGTAGATGGCCCTCTTAAGAACATAAACCTCCTTCATTTTTGTAAAATTCATCTTGGATTGATCACAATAGTTTCTGAAAAACTATGACTAAAATATGCAATTTCTACAAAAATGTTCCTTCTTGTTATGTTTTTTCATCTTTTTACTTTCTTGCTCTTTTGACTGTTTTACTTTCACTTTAGACAAAACTCACTATTGGTGAAAGTATTCTCATCTATTTTTACCATTTTACTGCCTTCTGTATTTACTTTTACTGTTTACCTTTGACTGCTCTGTAACTTCATTTTAACTTTCACTAACTTTTACCTGATACACTTTAACCACTGATACTCTTTAGCTGTTATGCTTTCTAACCTCTGTTTGAATAGATTTGATAACAATATTGGAGTAAACAAATCTTATGACTAGTATTAAGACTGTTTATCCAAGGATGTGATCTTCTGGTCACCTCTTCAGGGGACAACTGAGTAGATTTTTCAAGCAATTCCCCAATGGACAAGGGAGTGAGGTTTTGACCAGGTTCAAAATGTAGCATTGCATTGATAGCTTGGGGAGTAATGGGGAAAAGAACACTCTGGTCAGGGGATATTACAGCTCTTTGAGTGGGATCATAGTTAGAATGGAAATAGTGGATAATTTCTGGGAAAGTAATGACTGAGGGGATGAGATATCTCGGGAGATTGGATTCCCACAACCCAATGACATCTTGCCCCTTCGAATAATCGTCTCTACAGTGACAATAACTCAGAAGGGGGCTTTCATCAAAATGCAAGTCTTTAATCTGAAAATATTTATCTACTAAAGGCAAATATTCTAACTCTCTGTGGGGGGCATTCAATGGAGTTACATTCAAGGCTGCCGGGACTTCCATTTTGGTTCTTGTGGGTTCAAAATGGAAGTTTCTGGGTTTTCTTCACAGACCGGGCTTGATTTCAGTTTTAATGAGGGAAATTGGCACAATTGCAGGTTCAGGGGAACAATTCACAGTTTTAAAACCTCTGGGGAAGATCTCAGTGATGAGTTTTAATCACTAATTCAGCGAAAAACAAAGAAAACAGAGTTTTTCTTGCAGTTCGGGGCGGAGTAGGATAAATACCTGTTCTTGGAAGAAAGCTGGTTCTTAACAGGTAACAGGCGATAGCAGGAGGACGCTTGAACGCAGGTCTGGCGGATTTATGGAGCGAAATTGAATGGAACAGTGGATTTCAATGAAAATTCGAAAACCGTAGCAGAGAGCACAGTCGCGTTTAAATGGTGAAAATGACACAAAAACGCGAAATTTTGTTTTATTTCCAAAGTCAAAAAGGGGGTTTTTAGTTTTTCGAGGAGTGACGTCACGTTGGTACGGGCTGACGTGTGCAGGGGTCGGGCGGTAAGTGGTTTAGTCCCCGCACCGCTTATGGACTAGAGTGGTTTTGAACGCGGGGGGAGGGATTCCATTGAGCGATGGACGCGTGGCAGGTGAACAGTTCCAATACCACCAATCCCCCGCTCGTTAAAATGCTGACAAGGGATGGGTAGCGGGATTGATAGGGAGCGTTGATCTTTGGAAGAGTGATCGGACGGTTGCAATGACGGGGAATAAGCGGAGGATTAAGGTGTGGGCCCGTCGGGTTTTAAACGCGATTTAACATTATAAAACATCCCAGAGAGCTTTTAATTGGCGGAGAAGGGTGGTTATTAACTAATTCTGATAATTAGTTAATCCCATCATATAATGGAAAACAAAGTCGTGGCGGGTTTTGTTGGGTGCGGGTATTAAAGTTAAAATGTCGGGTGGGATGCCAGGTGGATGAGCCACGTTGGCATGGGATTTTTCCAAGGTTTTGGTTAAGAAACAAAACTTCGGGTTTTTATCCTTTTTGTATTAAACATATAAGATTATATGTTTAAACGTTTATTTCGATATTTTTATTATATGACAAATTAATCAATGTATTTAATTTATCATAGGGGCGGGACTAATGTATAACGCTATATTTTAACCAAAGGGCTTGTATAATGGGTTTTTATTTGAATACACAGGGAAATAAATACTTTGGTTAAACTTTTTAATAGAGGGGTTTTTTGAATATTTATAAAAAAGGAGTTATATACTTAGGATAGGGCATTTCACTAGGGATTTAATAACTAGAGTTAAACATTAATATGACAAAGGGACAAGGGAACTCAAAATACTTTGCACATCTAAGAAAGTGACAATTTCTGAAGTAAATTGCAATATCTCATCTTCAACACTTAAACTTAGAATAGTAAGTTATTTTGAGGGATTTTTATGGAATTTTGCATAATTTTCCTAAACAAAATGGGATTTTACTTAGGACAAGGTTAAAGGTGAATGATTATAATGATGAATTATCTCAAGTACTTAGGTCTTTTTGATCATTAGGCCGAGGGTCCGGTCCCTCCAAAAGTCAAGGAAATGCCTTGAGCCCCTTTGATCTTCAAATACCTTAGCACTTTGGGGGAAATTAGTAAAGCTTAAAGGGAAAGTGATGTGGGAAGTTAATGATTTTGACTTTTCTTTCTGTGAATTCTTCAGTGCATTTTCTGCTTGAATACTTGTGATGAAGGTAAAGGATTAAACATATTCAGCACCATCATTCATCATATGAAACTTTGCACCACCATCTACCTACCCTATCTACTTGACACTACCATTTCCTTTTCTTTATTAGGGTGCATTTGGACTTGCAAACCCTTATCAACATTTTTTCTTTTTACAAGGAAAATCTATCTAATTCTACCCTTATCACATCCAAGGGCTCAAATTAAACTGTTGAGCACCTTTTATTAACTCTACCTATCTAATTATCTGCCAAGATTAAACTGTTTGGTCAGATATTTATTCTCTATTCTACAACATGAAATTGAGAAATGAATGAGTCAAGTTTAAACAGTTTGACCCTTCATAAATTGTGGCATAAGTTTTGACAAGATGCACACAATTGCTTTATTACAAAAATGAAATAGTAGTGGCATTTGGATTTGCACACTTTCCTTGGTCTATTTTTTGCTTGGGGTTCATTTCTTTCACTTTTTTGACCATTTTATTCTTTTTGCCCTTTGATCTTTCTTTTAGGGTATATATACCCTCTTTACATTTTTTAAATTTTTTGATTTTTTTGGTTTTTCAAGAATATGGAACACCTTTGCTCAAGAAAAAGGTTTGAACATATTCCATATTTCAATCAAGACAATCATGAAAAATGACACCTATTGATATAGGAGTCTAACACTGGCTCCACTTGGGGATGGCTTTTCCTTGTGAAAAGTCAAGAACAGCAGGTCTGTTGCCTCAAAATGTCTTCAAACTAAACCATGTAATCTCCTTCTTCTGGTAGCTTTATTGTAAATATGATAGTGAAAATTTTGAAGCTTAGGGCCCTCACTTCGGGCTTCAACTTCAACAAGTCACCATCCAATCCAAACTGTGTTTCTCAGTTGGAAACCTTCTGCCTTGGTCCAATCTCAAACATGCATTTGCTATGGCTGAAAATCTTGAATTGAATATAGTCCTTTTTCTCCAACCTGAAATATGATCTGAAAATAAAACAACACACAAAAATTTTCAAACTAACTTAATGAAAAACTAGCTGAAAATTGACAACTAAAAAAAATGCTCAAAATTCTGAGCTTATTAGCACTCATTTACCTACTCTAATCTACTAAAAATCTTATTGAATCAGGTAATACAAAAATGCCAATGAAGCCAATCAAGTAGCTGTAAAAATAAATTGATAATTTGATTACTTGTGATCAAAATTGGAAGTATGTTATGATCATGTGCCTTTATTATAAATGATATGATGTGTAAAGGCCACTTTTTATGTATTTGATCCTTATAGAGAAAACATGTTTGCAAATTTGGGCTCAAAAGATTCTCCATATAATCTGATATAGGATCAATAAAAGCATGATGTATGTTATTTACTTCTAGGCCTTCAACGACTAATTGTTCAATTGAATTATGAATATTAGACCATGAACTTATTTCTTTAGTCTTGTGTTTGAAAGAATAATCATCTTCAATATGCAAGTCAAAAGATAGTACAATTTCCTCTTGCTTTGGAGAAGGAAGATTTTCAAAGAATTCTTTAGGATTTCCGAAATTGTATGACTGAATTTGAGAATGCAAAATTTTGATTTCATTTTCATAATTTTCAGAAATTATATCAAGAATCCATTTTTTAACTTGAGGAGAACATTTTCTTGATTTTAAGAGAAGAAAGAAAGCTCTTAGAAAATCCTCATCAAGCTGAAGTTCTAATATCTCATCCCTTAAAATAGCTAGTGATTGTTTTGTGAAATTATCATAATTATCATCATACTGATCATATTTAGGAAAATCTTCAGAATAAGGAATGTCATCAATTATAAACATTGGATCAGCATATTTCTCTTCCAATAATCCCAATACATCCTGATTAGATTGGTTGCATTCTGTTTGAAGATCATTGTTTTGTTCAATATGTGTGATATCAAGCAATGGGCCTTTTTGGGAAGGTAGAATAACATGAGCATCAACTTGTTCTTCTGTCCCTTCATGGATAAAAACCTTTGTACATTCATCAACATTAGAAGAAGTAGAAACAATTTCTTCATTATGTAAATATTTTGAAGATGGTTGCATGTTTAGAAGCAAATTGATTTCTTCTTCGGTGAGGGGGGGTGGGAATCTCTGAATTCTTAGATTGAAATGAGAATTGTTTTTTCCCTTATCTAAAAGTTGATCATGAGGTTGATTGTTGTCTTTAACTCCATTCAAAACATTAAATGAATCATCATTTGTTAATACAGAGGGGTTTTGTGGATCTTGATTTATCTCCTGACTTATTTCATCTTTGTTTAACTCTTCTTGATTATTATGAAATTTAACTTGAGAATGAAAGTTTTGGACTTCTTCTAATAAATCTTCAGGAGACCAATTTCCAAAATCTTCATCAATATTTTTAAGGTAATTTATAAGATCTTCAGCTTGATCACAACAATTTTCAGCTAATGATAAAGATGGAAAATCTTTTTTGTAATGCTCATAAAATACCTTATGAAAATCTTTTAGAGAAAACAAACTTGCAGGTTTAAGAGCTTCGTACCATTCCCTTGCTTTTCCTTCTAAGGTTCCCATGAATATCTTCATGAGGAAATCCTCATGCCAATCACCCTTCAATCTTGATAAGTGTATATGAAATTTAATGAGATGTAGTAAAGGATCATCAATATTCTCATCTTGAAACATGGGCAGATTTTCACCCCAATTTACCTTCGGTAGTTTGTGTGGAAATCCATGTATGTGATCTCTGCTCATGGGAGCATATCTTCGTTTTATTCTTGGATCATCTTGAAAATCATCCATAATGAAAAGCCACTTTATCTATACAACCAAGTTAGATCCTTATATAAAATACAATACATATTGAATCTTAACAAGAAAGAACATAATGTCTTGGATTAAGATCCAAGTTGAAAGCTTAATCTTTCCATATTGTTCTTCTAGGTTCATTCCTCCAGTGGAGTCTTGATTGTGAAATGGATTTGGAGTCGCCAGGTGGATGATTTTAACCTTTGTGTGTCTGATCCCCGTCCACCATCATAGATCGATCTCAACCTCGTAAAACAATTCTCAAGAAAAAGTTAGTTCTTCGGGAAACCAATTTTTTTTGTGAATTTTCAAAAACAACTTCTACAAACTCTTCAAGAAATTTAAGATTTTTAATTAAAATGTTCTCAAATGAGTCAACTAGAGAGTCCGATTAAATGTTTGAAACTAAGGTTCAGCTTTATAAGCTAAACCAGATATGGACCGAAGCAAAGCATTTATTTACTATGCAGCTGCGCAGCAAAAGCATTTCAAAAGCTACTCAAGATTGACCTTCGTACTCGTCTATAACTTATAAATCAAACAATAGTAAAATGATTCAGATTCCCCAGTGGAGTCGCCACTATGTTATCACTCAGGTTTTCCTTGAAGTTGTGGAAAAGGAAAGTATACCCGAGGTAACCACAAACCAACCTTCAGATGCAGAATCTAGCCAATCTGCATCCAGAGAGGGCTCTCTCTTTATGATTTATCTTTGTTCTTAGAAGGTTTTTAGGCTAGGTATAGATCCAAGAGTTTGTTTTGAAAAATGGTGGAATCCACAAACTAAGGGCAAGGTTGAAAGTTTTCAGTCCATTGGGCTATGGAGTCAAAGGATGGCTTTACTGGATTTCTATTCTATACACAAGATGGCTTTACAGGGCAAGATAGCTAGACAGAGAACAATCCTTAAAATTTAAAGTGGATGGGATGATCTTGAAGGGATGAAAGGCAGCTAAGAATCTTTCACCATGTTCAAAAAGAAAGAAATGAGATGACTACAAACAAAGAGCAATGAAGAATTCTTTATTATAGTAATCAACCATGTTTAAATTAGCAAAGCAAGAGCATTTAAGAATTCATGCTTATAACCAATTTAGAGGAAAACATTAAGAACAATCACATCTGAAATCAGAGTACAATTAAGTAAATTTTGATTCAATCCTTTATGTAAATTATTTAGAAATGGACATAATGATATTATAAACTGATATAAAACTTAAGACAAAGGGTAGAAAGACTTATTGAACTGCAGTCCAACACATGAATCCTGCAAAAAGTCCTGAGCTTCAAATCGTCATCCAGTAAGCCACGAATAAATTTCTCCAAAATGTTTTTATTCCGAAAATCTCAATGTTACAGCAGAGTAATAGAATCCACCCCAAATGCTTCCAAGAGTGGAGTATTTATACAAATTCTAAACTAAAATATCTTGAAACAAATATCAAAATTGGTTCACAAATCTCTCCAACTATTTTACATAAATAGAACTTAAGTAAAGGAAACTCAAACTAATTCATCTATTTGGCACTATTTTGTATGGATAGGTGATGAAAAAGAGGATAATTCGAATTTGATCCAACTCTTAGTTGATGATGAGGCATCCAAGTCACTAACTGCTTCCTTTCTTTGTGCATTCTGCTCCAACAATTCTGCAAAATTGGGGTCCAATGATATCTTTTTATTTCTCAATCCGTAATATATATGTAAAAAGTGAAAGAGGTTATTGTAGATAAATATGTTGGTGAGATAAACCTCTTTCAGTTTCCAAAAATTCCTCTCCAGCTATGCATAATAGTCTCTGTAAAAAATATGTGTAAAACAGAGTTTTACAGAGTCTGAAAAATGGCCTGTAAAGATGCGCATGTATCTCTCATTATAAAACCACTGTGAAAAAATTGAGATAGGTTTTTGTAGATGGGTCTCTTAGGAACAAAAACCTCCTTCAGTTTTGTATGAAGTATTTTGGATTGGCCACAATCCTCTCTGCAAAATGATGACTTAAACTGGAATTTTCTGCAAAAAGTGCTTTCCAACATTGTTTAATATTTCCAAAACCATAATGGTTGTTAGAAAAGTGAGAGAGGTTTTTGTAGATGGCCCTCTTAAGAACATAAAACTCCTTCAGTTTTGTAAAATTCATCTTGGATTGATCACAATAGTTTCTGCAAAACTATGACTAAAATATGCAATTTCTGCAAAAATGTTCCTTCTTGTTATGTTTTTTCATCTTTTTACTTTCTTGCTCTTTTGACTGTTTTAATTTCACTTTAGACAAACCTCACTATTGGTGAAAGTATTCTCATCTCTTTTTACCATTTTACTGCCTTCTGTATTTACTTTTACTGTTTACCTTTGACTGCTCTGTAACTTCATTTTATCTTTCACTGACTTTTACCTGATACACTTTAACCACTGATACTCTTTAGGTGTTATGCTTTCTAACCTCTGTTTGAATAGATTTAATAAAAATATTGGAGTAAACAAATCTTATGACTAGTATTAAGACTGTTTATCCAAGGATGTGATCTTCTGATTACCTCTTCAGGGGACAACCGAGTAGATTTTTCAAGCAATTCCCCAATAGACAAAGGAGTGAGGTTTTGACTAGGTTCAAAATGGAGCATTGTATTGATAGCTTGGGGAGTAATGGGGAAAAGAACACTCTGGTCAGGGGATATTACAGATATTTGAGTGGGATCATAGTTAGAATGGAAATAGTGGATAATTTCTGGGAAAGTAATGACTGAGGGGATGAGATATCTCGGGAGATTGGATTCCCACAACCCAATGACATCTTGCCCCTTCGAATAATCGTCTCTGCAGCGACAATAACTCAGAAGGGGGCTTTCATCAAAATGCAAGTCTTTAATCTGAAAATCTTTATCCACTAAGGGAAAATATTCTAACTCTCTGTGGGGGGCATTCAGTGGAGTCCCATTCAAAGCTGTCGGTGTTTCCATTTTGGTTCTTGTGGATTCAAAACGGAAGTTTCTGGTTTTTTTCACAGGCCGGGTGCAATTTCAATTTAAATGGAGGAAATTAACCCAATTGCAGTTTCAGGGGAACAATTCACAATTTTAAAACCTCTGGGGAAGATCTCAGTGATGAGTTTTAATCACTAATTCAGCGAAAAACAAAGAAAACAGAGTTTTACTTGCAATTCGGGGCGGAATAGGATAAATACCTGTTCTTGGAAGAAAACTGGTTCTTAACAGGTAACAGGTGGTAGCAGGAGGACGCTTGAACGCAGGTCTGGCGGATTTATGGAGCGAAATTGAATGGAACAGTGGATTTCAATGAAAATTCGAAAACCGTAGCAGAGAGCACAGTTGCATTTAAATGGTGAAAATGACACAAAAACGCGAAATTTTGTTTTATTTCCAAAGTCAAAAAGGGGGGTTTTTAGTTTTTCGAGGAGTGACGTCACGTTGGTACGGGCTGACGTGTGCAGGGGTCGGGTGGTAAGTGGTTTAGTCCCTGCACCGCTTATGGACTAGAGTGGTTTTGAACGTGGGGGGAGCGATTCCATTGAGCAATGGACGTGTGGCAGGTGAACAGTTCCAATAACAACAATCTCCCGCTCGTTAAAATGCTGACAAGGGATGGGTAGCGGGATTGATCGGGAGCGTTGATCTTTGGAAGAGTAATCCAACGGTGGAAAGTACTGGGAAATGGTGGGGTGTTATCATGCGGGCTCGAGTTAATTAGTGTTTAATTAATCATCCCGGGTGGCACATAATTGATGGAAAAAGGTTATTAATTAGTTCTGATAACTAATTAATCCCATAGTTATAAAGGGTCGGGGTAAATGAATTTTTGCGCGCGGGTCTTCATTTAAAGTGTCGGGTGGGATGCCAGGTGGATGAGCCATGGTGGCACAAGGTTTTTCCGAAGTTTTAGTTTGAATTAAAACTTTGGCTTTATTTATATTTTTGGGTTTAACATATATATCGTATGTTTAAAGCCTTTCGTATATATGTTTTTTATTTTATTATATGATAAAATAACCAATATAGTTAACTTATCATAAGGGCGGGACTATTGTATAACGATATATTTAACCAAAGGGCTTGTATAGTGGGTTTTTAATGAATATTTGGGAAGTAAATACTTTGGTTAAAACATAATAGAGGGTTTTTTGGGATATTAATTTAAAAGGAATTATATACTTAGGATAGGGCATTTTCACTAGGGATTTAGTAAATAGAGTTAAATGTAAATATGACAAAGGGACAAGGGAACTCAAAAAACTTTGCACATCTAAGAAAGTGACAATTTCTGAAGTAAATTGCAATATCTCATTTTCCACACTTAAACTTAGAATAGTAAGTTATTTTGAGGGATTTTTATGGAATTTTGCATAATTTTCCTAAGCAAAATGAGATTTTACTTAGGAAAAGGTTAAAGATGAATGATTATAATGATGAATTATCTCAAGCACTTAGGTCTTTTTGATCATTAGGCCGCGGGTCCGGTCCCTCCAAAAGTCAAGGAAATGCCTTGAGCCCTCTTGATCTCCAAATACCTTAGTATTTTGGGGGAAATTAGTAAAACTTTTGAGGGGAAAGTGATGAGGGAAGTTAATGAGTTTGACTTTGCTTGCTATGATTTTCCAGTGTATTTCCTGCTTTAGTATTTGTGATGAAGGTAAAGGATCAAAACATGTAGCAGCATCATTCATCAGATAACACTTTGCAGCACCATCTACCTACCCTATCTACTTAACACTACCATTTTCTCTTCTTTATTAGGGTGCATTTAGACTTGCAAACCCTTTTCAACCTTTTTCTTTTTACAAGGCAAATCTATCTAATTCTACCCTTATTACATCCAAGGGCTCAGATTAAGCTGTTGAGCACCCTTTATTAACTCTACCTATCTACTTATCTGCCAAGATTAAACTGCTTGGCTAGATATTTATTCTCTAATCTACAACATGAAATTGAAATATGACTAAGCCAAGTTTAAACAGTTTGACTTATTCATGAATTGTGGCAAAGGTTTGACAAGCTGCACACAATTGCTTTATTACAAAAATGAAATAGTAGTGGCATTTGGATTTGCACACTTTCCTTGGTCTATTTTTGCTTGGGGTTCATTTCTTTCACTTCTTTTTTGACCATTTTATTCTTCTTACCCTTTGATTTTTCTTTTAGGGTATACCCTCTTTACATTTTTTAAATTTTTTGATTTTTTGGTTTTTCAAGAATATGGAACACCTTTGCTCAAGAAAAAGGTTTGAACATATTCCATAGTTCAATTAAGACAATCATGAAAAATGACAGCTATTGGTCTAGGAGTCTAACACTGGCTCCACTTGGGGATGGCTTTTCCTTGTGGAAAGTCAAGAACAGCAGGTCAGTTGCCTCAAAATGTCTTCAAACTAAACCATGTAATCTCCTTCTTCTGGTAGCTTTATTGTATATATGATAGTAAAACTTCTGAAGCTTAGGGCCTTCACTTCGGGCTTCAACTTCAGTAAGTCACCATCCAATCAAAACTGCGTTTCCTAGTTGGAAATCTTGAATTGAATATAGTCCTTTTTCTGCAACCTAAAATCTGATCTGAAACTAAAACAACACACAAAAATTTTTCAAACCAACTTAATGAAAAACTAGCTGAAAATTGACAACTAAAAAAATGCTCAAAATTCTGAGCTTATTGACACTCATCTATCTACTCAATCTACTAAAAATCTTATTGAATCAGGTAATACAAAAATGCCAATGAAGTCAATCAAGTAGCTGTAAAAATAAATGGATAACTTGATTGCTTGTGATCAAAATTGGAAGTATGTTATGATCATGTGCCTTTATAATAAATGATATGATGTGTAAAGGCCACTTTTGATGTATTTGATCCTTATAGAGAAAACATGTTTGCAGATTTGAGCTCAAAAGATTCTCCATATAATCTGATATAGGATCAATAAAAGCATGATGTATGTTATTTACTTCTAGGCCTTCAATGACTAATTGTTCAATTGAATTATGAATATTAGACCATGAACTTATTTCTTTAGTCTTGTGTTTGAAAGAATAATCATCTTCAATATGCAAGTCAAAAGATAGTACAATTTCCTCTTGCTTTGGAGAAGGAAGATTTTCAAAGAATTCTTTAGGATTTCGGAAATTGTATGACTGAATTTGAGAATGCAAAAGTTTGATTTCATTTTCATAATTTTCAGAAATTATATCAAGAATCCATTTTTTAACTTGAGGAGAACATTTTCTTGATTTTAAGAGAAGAAATAAAGCTCTTAGAAAATCCTCATCAAGCTGAAGTTCTAATATCTCATCCCTCAAAATAGCTAGTGATTGTTTTGTGAAATTATCACATCTATCATCATAATTTGATTCATGTTTAGGAAAATCTTCGCACAAGGGAATGCCATCAATATAAACATTGATCAGCATATTTCTTCCAATAATCCCACACATCCCCGATTAGATTGCTTGTGATTCATTGCTTAAAGATTATTGTTTTGTTCAATATGTGTGATATCAAGCAATGCGCCTTTTTGGGAAGGTAGAATAACATGAGCATCAATTTTTTCTTTTGTCCCTTCATGGATAAAAAATTTTGTACATTCATCAACATTAGAAGAAGTAGAAACAATTTATTCATTACGTAAATATTTTGAGGATGGTTTCATGTTTAGAAGCAAATTGATTTCTTCTTCGGTGAGGGGGGGTGGGAATCTCTGAATTCTTAGATTGAAATGACAATTGTTTTTTCCCTTATCTAAAAGTTGATCATGAGGTTGATTGTTTTCTTTAACTCCATTCAAAACATTAAATGAAACATCATTTGTTAATACAGAGGGGTTTTGTGGATCTTGATTTATCTCCTGATTTATTTCATCTTTGTTTAACTCCTCTTGATTATTATGAAATTTAACTTGAGAATGAAAGTTTTGGACTTCTTCTAATAAATCTTCAGGAAACCAATTTCCAAAATCTTCATCAATATTTTTAAGGTAATGTATAAGATCTTCAGCTTGATCACAACAATTTTCAGCTAATGATAAAGATGGAAAATTTTCTTTGTAATGCTCATAAAATACCTTATGAAAATCTTTTAGAGAAAACAAACTTGCAGGTTTAAGAGCTTCGTACCATTCCCTTGCTTTTCCTTCTAAGGTTCCCATGAATATCTTCATGAGGAAATCCTCATGCCAATCACCCTTCAATCTTGATGAGTGTATATGAAATTTAATGAGATGTAGTAAAGGATCATCAATATTCTCATCTTGAAACATGGGCATATTTTCACCCCAATTTACCTTCGGTAGTTTGTGTGGAAATCCAGGTATGTGATCTCTGCTCATGGGAGCATATCTTCATTTTATTCTTGGATCATCTTGAAAATCAGCCATAATGAAAAGCCACTTTATCTATACAACCAAGTTAGATCCTTATATAAAATACAATACATATTGAATCTTAACGAGAAAGAACATAATGTCTTGGATTAAGATCCAAGTTGAAAGCCTGATCTTTCCATATTGTCCTTTGAGGTTCATTCCTCCAGTGGAGTCTTGATTCTGAAATTGATTTGGAGTCGCCAGGTGGATGATTTTAACCTTTATGTGTCTGATCCCTGTCCACCATCATAGATCAGATCTAAATCTGTAAAACAATTCTGAAGAAAAAGTTAGTTCTTCAGGAAACCAATTTTTTTTGTGAATTTTCAAAACAACTTCTATGATTTCTTTAAGAAATTTAAGATTTTTAATTAAAATTTTCTCAAAGATTTATTAAACTAGAGAGTTTGATTGAATGTTTTGAATCCAAATTTTAGTTTATAAGCTAAACCAGAGATAGACTGAAGCAGCATTTGTTTACTATGCAGTTGCAGAGCAAAAGCATTTCAAAGGCTACCTGGCTGATCTTCAGACTCTGTCTATAGCTTATAAATCAAACAATAGTATCAATAAAATGATTCAGATCCCCAGTATGGTCACCACTATGTTATCACTCGGGTTTTCCTTGAAGTTGTGGAAAAGGAAAGTATACCCGAGGTAACCACAAACCAACCTTCAGATGCAGAATCTAGCCAATCTGCATCCAGAGAGGGCTCTCTCTTTATGATTTATCTTTGTTCTTAGAAGGTTTTATGCCAGTTATAGATCCAAGAGTTTGTTTGAAAATGGTGGAATCCACAAACTAAGGGCAAGGTTGAAGATTTTCAGTCCATTGGGCTATGGAGTCAAGGGATGGATTTACTGGATTTCTATTCTACACACAAGATGGCTTTGCAGGGCAAGATAGCCAGACAGAGAACAATCCTTAAAATTTAAAGTGGATGGGATGATTTTGAAGGGATGAAAGGCAGCTAAGAATCTTTCACCATGTTCAAAAGAAAGAAATGAGATGACTACAAACAAAGAGAAATGAAGAATTCTTTATTATAGTAATCAACAATGTTTAAATTAGCAAAGCAAGAGCATTTAAGAATTCATGCTTATAACTAATTTAGAGGAGAACATTAAGAACAATCACATCTGAAATCAGAGTACAATTAAGTAAATTCTGATTCAATCCTTTATGTAAATTATTCAGAAATGGACAGAATGATATTATAAACTGATATAAAACATATGACAAAAGGTAAGAAATACTTATTGAACTGAAGTCCAACACATGAATCCAGCAAAAAGTCCAGAGCTTTAAATCGTCATCCAGTAAGCCACGAATAAATTTCTCCAAAATGATTTTATTCTGAAAATCTCAATGCTACAGCAAAGTAATAGAATCCACCCAAAATACTTCCAAGAGTGAAGTATTTATACAAATTCTAAACTAAAATATCTTGAAAAAATATCAAAATTGGTTCACAAATCTCTCCAACTATTTTACATAAATAGAACTTAAGTAAAGGACACTCAAACTAATTCATCTATTTGGAACTATTTTGTATGGATAGGTGATGACAAAGAGGAGAATTCGAATTTGATCCAACTCTTAGTTGATGATGAGGCATCCAAGTCACTAACTGCTTCCTTTCTTTGTGCAATTCTGCTCCAACAATTCTGCAAATTTTGGGTCCAATGATACCTTTGTATTTCTCAATTCGTAATATATATGTAAAAAGTGAAAGAGATTATTGTAGATAAATATGTTGGTGAGATAAACCTCTTTCAATTTCCTAAAATTCCTTTCCAGCTGTGCACAATAGGCTCTGCAAAAAGATGTGTAAAACAGAGTTTTACAGAGTCTGAACAATGGCCTGTAAAGATGCGCATGTATCTCTCATTATAAAATCACTGTGAAAAAACTGAGATAGGTTTTTGTATATGGGTCTCTTTGGAACAAAAACCTCCTTCCGGTTTGTATGAAGTATTTTGGATTGGCCACAATCCTCTCTGAAAAATGATGACTTAAACTGGAATTTTCTGCAAAAAGTGTTTTCCAACATTGTTTAATATTTCCCAATCCATAATGGCTGTTAGAAAAGTGAGAGAGGTTTTTGTAGATGGTCCTCTTAAAAACATAAAACTCCTTCATTTTTTCAAAATTCATCTTGGATTGATCACAATAGGTTCTGCAAAACAATGACTAAAACATTAAATTTCTGCAAAAATGTTCCTTCTTGTTATGTTTTTTCATCTTTTTACTTTCTTGCTCTTTTGACTGTTTTACTTTCACTTTAGACAAACCTCACTATTGGTGAAATTATTCTCATCTCTTTTTACCATTTTACTGCCTTCTGTATTTACTTTTACTGTTTACCTTTGACTGCTCTGTAACTTCATTTTATCTTTCACTGACTTTTACCTGATACACTTTAACCACTGATACTCTTTAGGTGTTATGCTTTCTAACCTCTGTTTCAATAGATTTGATAACAATATTGGAGTAAACAAATCTTATGACTAGTATTAAGACTATTTATCTAAGGATGTGATCTTCTGATTACCTCTTCAGGGGACAACCGAGTAGATTTTTCAAGCAATTCCCCAATAGACAAGGGAATGAGGTTTTGACTAGGTTCAAAATGGAGCATTGTATTGATAGCTTGGGGAGTAATGGGGAAAAGAACACTCTGGTCAGGGGATATTACAGATCTTTGAGTGCGATCATAGTTAGAATGGAAATAGTGGATAATTTCTGGGAAAGTAATGACTGAGGGGATGAGATATCTCGGGAGATTGGATTCCCACAACCCAATGACATCTTGCCCCTTCGAATAATTGTCTCTGCAGCGACAATAACTCAGAAGGGGGCTTTCATCAAAATGCAAGTCTTTAATCTGAAAATCTTTATCCACTAAGGGCAAATATTCTAACTCTCTGTGGGGGGCATTCAGTGGAGTCACATTCAAAGCTGCCGGTGTTTCCATTTTGGTTCTTGTGGATTCAAAACGGAAGTTTCTGGTTTTTTTCACAGGCCGGGTGCAATTTCAATTTAAATGGAGGAAATTAACCCAATTGTAGTTTTAGGGGGACAATTCACAGTTTTAAAACCTCTGGGGAAGATCTCAGTGATGAGTTTTAATCACTAATTCAGCGAAAAACAAAGAAAACAGAGTTTTACTTGCAGTTCGGGGCGGAATAGGATAAATACCTGTTCTTGGAAGAAAACTGGTTCTTAACAGGTAACAGGCGGTAGCAGGAGGACGCTTGAACGCAGGTCTGGCGGATTTATGGAGCGAAATTGAATGGAACAGTGGATTTCAATGAAAATTCAAAAACCGTAGCAGAGAGCACAGTCGCGTTTAAATGGTGAAAATGACACAAAAACGCGAAATTTTGTTTTATTTCCAAAGTCAAAAAGGGGGTTTTTAGTTTTTCGAGGAGTGACGTCACGTTGGTACGGGCTGACGTGTGCAGGGGTCGGGCGGTAAGTGGTTTAGTCCCCGCACCGCTTATGGACTAGAGTGGTTTTGAACGCGGGGGGAGCGATTCCATTGAGCGATGGACGCGTGGCAGGTGAACAGTTCCAATACCACCAATCCCCCGCTCGTTAAAATGCTGACAAAGGATGGGTAGCGGGATTGATAGGGAGCGTTGATCTTTGGAAGAGTGATCGGACGGTTGCAATGACGGGGAATAAACGGAGGATTAAGGTGTGGGCCCGTCGGGTTTTTAAAACAATTAAAGTTTAATCTAATCACCCCGGGAGGCTTTTGATTGGTGAGTGGAAGGCTATTAATTAGTTCAGATAACTAATTAATCCCATCATATAATGGAAAACGAAGTCATGGCGGGGTTTTGTTGGGCGCGGGTATTAAAGTTAAAATGTCGGGTGGGATGCCAGGTGGATGAGCCACGGGGGCATAGGGACTTTTCCAAAGCTTTAGTTTTGAAAATAAAACTTCGGGTTTTATTTATATTTTTGTGTTAAACATATAAACCATATGTTTAAAGTTTTTCTCGTATATGTTTTATTATATGATAAATTAATTAATATAATTAACTTACCATAGGGGTGGGATTAATGTATAATGCTATAATTTAACCAAAGGGCTTATATAGTGGGTTTTTATTTGAATGCACGGGGAAATAATTACTTTGGTTAAACTTTATAATAGGGGGGTTTTTGGGGTATTTATATAAAAAAGGAGTTATATACTTAGGATAGGGCATTTCACTAGGGATTTAGTAAATAAAGTTAAACATCAATAACACAAAGGGACAAGGGAACTCAAAACACTTTGCACATCTAAGAAAGTGATAACTTCTGAAGTAAATTGCAATATTTTATCTTCAACACTTAAACTTAGAATAGCAAGTTATCTTGAGGGTTTTTTATGGAATTTTGCATGATTTCTCTAAGTAAAATTGGATTTTACTTAGGATAAAGTTAAAGGTGAATGATTATAATGATGAATTATCTCAAGTACTTAGGTCTTTTTGATCATTAGGCCGAGGGTCCGGTCCCTCCAAAAGTCAAGGAAATGCCTTGAGCCCCTTTGATCTCCAAATACCTTAGCACTTTTGGGGAAATTAGTAAAACTTTTTAGGGAAGAAGTGATGTGGGAAGTTAATGATTATGACTTTGCTTTCTGTGATTTTTCCAGTGCTTTTCTTGCTTTCAGTACTTGTGATGAAGGTAAAAGATTAACATATTTAGCACCATCATTCATCATATGAAACTTTGCAACACCATCTACCTACCCTATCTACTTGACACTACCATTTTCTCTTCTTTATTAGGGTGCATTTGGACTTGCAAACCCTTATCAATCTTCTTTTCTTTTACAAGGCAAATCTATCTAATTCTACCCTTATTACATCCAAGGGCTCAGATTAAACTGTTGAGCACCTTTTATTAACTCTACCTATCTACTTATCTGCCAAGATTAAACTGTTTGGTCAAATATTTATTCTCTATTCTATAACATGAAATTGAAATATGAATAAGTCAAGTTTAAATAGTTTGATTCTTCATAAATTGTGACAAAAGTTTGACAAGCTGCACACAATCACTTATTTACAAAAAATGAAATAGTAGTGGCATTTGGATTTGCACACTTTCCTTGGTCTATTTTTTGCTTGGGGTTCATTTCTTTCACTTTTTTGACCATTTTATTCTTTTTTCCCTTTGATCTTTCTTTTAGGGTATACCCTCTTTACATTTTTTAAATTTTTTGATTTTTTTGGTTTTTCAAGAATATGGAACACCTTTGCTCAAGAAAAAGGTTTGAACATATTCCATATTTCAATCAAGACAATCATGAAAAATGACACCTATTGATATAGGAGTCTAACAGTATCCACAAGATCTAAATATTACGGATCTAAGGTTCCTGTAGTATATGGAAGTGATACTAGTCCACCTAGTCAACCTTCCAATAAAATTCCTCCTCCTTCTTAACCATTACATATTGAAAAACCTAATTCTAACATGGTGATTGACCTCCCCTTAAACGTGTTCTTCAAAAATCAGTGTTTAACCCTCATGCTATATTTGCTCAAAACTACAACATTGTTGAAGATATCTCGATGCCCCATTTAGTGATGTCGGTTCTTGAAGTGCTGCAAAAATGTCCAACAAAAAGGAAAATACTATTTTCAGTGATAGCATCCATTGATCTACGATACTATAACCTTATTATATTTGTTCTTGAGAACCATATACCTAGACTCCCCCATGAACTAGCATTCAAAATACCATTTTTCGTCAAAACTAAATATTTTTTTCACCCAGTAGTTGACGAAGGAGCTTCTACATGTATCAAGTATATTACATGTTGGAAGCCTTGGGTTATCCAACCATCAATCAGTTTCCTACTACTCTAAAAGCATTTTATGGAAGATGTTTTTTTCCATATGGAATTTTAAATGATCTACCCATAGATTTCGAGGATAAGACAGTTGTGATCAAAGTTGAAGTCGTCAATGCACAACTCGATTACAACTTGTTACTTGGTCAAAGTTGGACTTGTGTTATGTCTGCAGTGGTCTCATCAATCTTTCACATGATAATGTTTCCTCATCAAGGGACAATATTGAAAGTAGACCAGTTATCTTACTACACATTGGACCTTAGCTCTATTGTTAGTATCCCTTTCGTGGGGAAAACGATCTGGGAAAATTTGAAGGATCAAAATTTATCTTGAAGTTTAGAAACCTTGATGAAACTTGTAATCCATCATATGCAATCTATTAAATGTTTGACAATATTTTTGTAAAAATATTTAAAGTTCCAATAATTTTATACAATCTCTATATAAAATTTTGGCAAGTTTTAAGGTGAAATAATTTTATATTATAAAATTTGGGCGAATCATTTTTAGAAAAAATGGAAATTAGCAAATCTTGTTTTTGGAAAAACCATGGAAAATTAGCCCACCCTGGAATATTAGCCCCTAAAATTTTCCCTAAAAATGATTACTAATTATGAAGCTGTTGGTGTTGGTTTCTTGAAATATTTTTCAATCATGGGAAATTTTGTGCTCCCTCAACCCAAGTTTCCTCCTAACATTGCCCAGGTCAAAATTATCACATCAAACACAATCGAATCTTCCGATCCATGGATTTTGCTGTCAGAATCTGAATTGAACTGACATGGTAATGAGATGCCTTTAAGCTATTTTGAATTATTTGATAAGGAATTCCAAGTGTTTTCTGATCCATAACCCTCGAAAATTAATCGAGTGAATGGGATCATTGATGATGATTATCGATTATCTCAGTTAGAACCAATTTTCATCATCATTCATCTTTTCTACCTAGTCTTGATAAAATCGACAATGATTTTTTTATCATATTCTCGTTTGAGATTGTAGATAGTACTAAATTTCCAATGTTTATTGTTCAAAATGAATCTGAAAGGAATTTTGGAAACATATCTACAAACACTCCAATTGACATCTCAGTCAAATCAGGAATCATTGAAAACATTCACATATGTGCTTCGTTCTCCCTTGAAGAAATTGAAACATACAAAACCTTGTTTCAATAATTTTGAGACATTTTGTCTGTTCCAATGAGGAAATTCCTAGAATTGACCCTAGAATTGTCATTCATGAAATAAATGCTTACCTGGATTTAAAACCTATAACATAGAGGTTACATACAATGCATCCAAAAAATTCTGCTGCTCTAAAAGTTGAAGTTGAAAAATTACTGAAAGCAGGTTTTATATATCTTGCTCCCTTGACCAATTGGGTTTCCAATATCATTCCAGTTAATAAAAAGAAATAGACCATTAGGGTATGTGTATATTGTAGGGATATTAACGAATTTTTTCCTAAGGATAACTCTCCTATTCCCTATATCAACCAAACTATTAACAAATGTGTTGGTAAAGAAATATTTTATTTCATGGATGGATTTTTTGGTTACAATAAAATTAACATACTCCATGTTGATAACATAAAACTATGTTTCCCGGATGCAGGTGAACATCCATGTTAAGATACTGATGGGACTTGGGTTCGGAAAGTGGAGGGGCCACTTGGCCACACAAGCCATTGCCATGAGATTTCGCCAGCCCACCCATCAATGCAGCATTCAAGCCAGCACTCTCATCAACGTAACATTAATTCCGTGCTGAGGTCAAGATCCGATCATAATTCTCGCTTGTGCTTCCATAAGGAACTCTCTACACACACTAGCGGATCTCATAAATGAAGAATTAAAGCTGGGAGAGCTTTGAGACATTGATTCTCTGTGTTTAAGGATGGAGAATGATAGCAGGAGCTCATACTTCCCCCCTCCTCCACTTCTACTTCCAATTCGGACTCATCTTCGCCGTCCTCGGACTACTTCATCGGTAGATATCCGAACACTCACAGTGGGCGAGGTAGATTTCAACATGCCAACCCTACTCCAACCTACCCTGTCAATTTGGCCTCCAAAACTTCCCAGACTGGCCAATTTTTCTTCAATTGTTCTTTGAACCGACCTCGTATTATTGCCTCTATTTCAGTGGTCTTTAAGGAAGAACCCTAGCAGGTTGATCTTGGAGTGCTTCATGCAGGAGATTCTTCATCTTTGGCTCAGGATATGGACAAGCAGTAGCAACAGGTGTACCAGGACAAAATAAAAGCTCTAAAAGATGAGGACAAGGTCTGCGGTGGTCGAGAACGCTCCAAGCTAAGCGAAGCCACAGGCGCGAACAAGCAAAAGGAGAATGACGATATGGAGGCTTATAGGTGCTTTATCCTGGAGGAAACTCCCCCTTAGAATGACGCTTAATTACAACATTAGAGTTTGGTTTTTGCTTTACGATTCCCACTTGGTTGGGATTGTTTTTGATTTTCTAGATATAGTAGTTAGTAGTCTTTGTCTTACAGTTTATCAAACATGCACATTACAGTGGAAACCAAAATTGACACCCCTGCACGGGTAGTATGGCAGAACTATGTATGGTTTGGACTAGTTTCCCCTAGAGGGCAATATATTTTGTGCTTCATATGCTGAATATGCCACTCTTCTAGGCAAAGTCAAGGTTGCGGCCAAGATGTAAAATAGTTTTCCTTTTTTAATAGATTTAGACTAATTCCAAAAAAAAAAAAACATAAAACTATGTTTATTTTTCCATGGAGTACATTTTATTATCCCAAACTCCAATTCGGATTGAAAAATCTTGGAGAAACTATCCAACAAGAAATGTCTTATGCTTTTAACGATATCAAGCATATTGTGAAACCTTACTTAGATGATTTACCAACTCATTCTTTGAAATGGTAAGATCATCTGATGCATATGAGAGATATTTTTATCAGATGTAGGCATTACAATATTTGATTGAATCCCTATAAATGTGTTTTCTATGTACAATCTAGTCGATTTTTGTGATTTTCCATGTCAAATGAAGGAATTTGTGTTGATCTACTCAAGGTTGAGGCTATTATGAATCTGCCTTGTCCTTCCTATATCTGCTAACTACAATTTTTTAATGGAAAGCAAAATTTTTATGTAGATTCATCCTGAACTATGCCGAGCTAACTAAAGGTTTCACTCGACTGTTGAAAAATGGCATCTCATTTACATGGTACAAGCTTGCTGAAAAATATTTTGATGCACTTAAACACACGCTGACTCATACACCATTGTTGCATCCACCTAATTATGATCGAGACTAATTTTTGTATTTAGGTGTCTCCAATGCCACCATTGACATGGTATTAGTTCAAGAAGATGAGCCCAATGTTGAAAATGTAATATATTGTTTGAGTAGGAATCTCAAGAAAACTGAGGTAAAATACGCACATGTAGAGAAATTTTCTTTGGAAGTTGTTCAAGCTATCCAACGTTTTCGTCACTATATTCTCTTGCAAAAAACTACAAAAATTTCCATTTGCAACCCTATGATGTACATTCTTATGAGTTAGTTGCTAGGGATCAAGTATTCTAAATGGATCGTGATGTTTCAAGAATTCGATTTGGAGTTTGAAAAACCTAAGTCTAAGAAGTCATTGTTATTTTCTGAGCCTCTATATGATTTTCCCTTTACTTAGACGGAAAAGGTGGCAAAGAATTCAATTGCAGATGAATCCTTATTTCTTATATATACTTTAGATCCCTGGTATGGAGATAATATCGTATATATTCAAACCCAAACCTTTTGACTAGAATTGTCTTGAACTGATTGTCATCGTATTTGGTACCAATCCCAGCGATACAATATTGTTGGTGAAATGTTTTATCATCATGGTTCTTATTCCATCTTTCGACGTTGTTTGACTCACGAGGAAGCCAAAAACGCATTGAATGACCATTATTATGGATCTTTTGGCAGTCATATTTCAGGGTTTTCCACTTCCCAAAAGATACTATGTACTAGGTATTTCTGGCCCTCAATGTTTAAATATTTCATAACCACAGTCCAGAAGTGCCATAATTTCCAAATTTACCATCACAAGATGTGTGCACCTCCAACCCCTCTTCAAATAATTATAGTTTTCGGTCCTTTTTCAAAATGGCATGTAGCCCTCACTCGGCCGGTGGCCATGGGTATATTATTCTAGCAGTAGATTGTTTTACAAAATGGGCCGAAGTGATGTCTACATATAAGGAATATGGAAAAAATGCAGCCATTTTCTTATTCAACCATGTGATTTCCAGGCTCATTATTCCACAAGTCATCGTTATGAACCATGGTAGCCATTTTTGAAACTTTATGATGACCAAAATTTCTGCACATCTAGGTTTGTACCATGATCATTCTACCTCATTGATCTATATTTGATTGTCAGTTATTGTTGCACCTAATATTAGTTTCAGACTTATAATGAAAGTTCTTATGTTTGATTCTTGTACAAGGGTTTATAGATGTGCTTATGATTGATAGAAAAACAAAATTGTGGAGATTAAGTTGATTTCATGAACATAAAAGCATGGAAACTAAATGTTTGTAATATCCCAAAATGGGATCTGCTAGCAAGGCATGACTGGAAAATGCATTTTCCAGGAATGGCTACTACAGGATTTGAAACCAGCACTTGGATCTCTTAGATATGATTATCTAAGTCCTAAATCCAAGAGGATAGCAAAAATAAATCCTCCTAGGTGGGTTAAATAGATCTCCCACACTTAGTTTTCTTGGAAAAATTCCCAAAGAAGGGACTGCAGTAATATAAAAGAGCATTGCCCAGAAAATAATGCAGTTCTAAATAGCAGTAGTAGTAGGCTAATATGATAGCTTGAAAATAACTTATACAATGATAAATCAGATTTACAGTAAAGCCCAATCAATTTATAGGAGAAAGAAAGAGACTTTTTGGAGAAAAACCCTCTAAAAGAGGTACTGCAACAAATGTATTTCACTGAAAAGCCATGACCGCATTATTTTTATGAGAAAAAAATAGTTGTAGGTTATAAGTCAGATCTAGGACAGATTTTTGTACAAAACGTTCGATCTACATCAGATCTATACACTAGACTATCTCTATTTTACATCCCCCTTGGGGTTTTCAGCAAAACATGAAGCATAGAGGGTAGATCTAAGATCTACTGCAGTAGATCTACAAAATGATTCAGAAATTATGAAGTAGATATAGCAATGAATGAATCATATCTGAAACATACATGGATTGGTTGGCCAATCTATGGATTGCCACAGTGCAAGGAAAAGTCCATTACACCAGAGATCTCTCCTCCAAACAGTTGCCAAACACCCTGCAACTCTTCACTTGCAAAATAATGCAGATCTGGGGGAGAAAATGCATTTTAGGCTTGATGAAGACTTTGGCCTGATGCCAAGGTATGGATCTGGAGCTCCAATGGTCTAGGACACTCTTGCCAATGTGATAGAAGGCTTTCCCAGTGAAAAGAGGGGCTAGATGTGCATAGATATGAAGAGATCTATCTTCCACTTGCTGCTGCTCACAAGGACAACCAAACCCTCAACAGGATCTGAGTTGCAGTTGGAAGGAGAATATTGGCCAAATTCCTAATAGTGGACCAAGACAAGCAAGACTCTTCCAAGAGGCCTCTCAAGGGAAGATGTGGGATTCTCAACCAGGAACACCCAAGTGCTAAGCAGCACTATTCTCAGCTAAACAGCTAGAGAATGAGAAGTGTCTAAACAGACAAATCCTTGCAATAAAATATCTTCAACAACCCTCTCTTACTTCTCTCCTCTTCAATTTATAGGATGAAAGCCTTACAAACCATAAACCATCTCAAAACGTTTAGCTCCTTTCACATTTGGAACCTCCAAGTAGAATTTCATTGTTCCTCTAGGTTCATTGTATCTGGACAGTGTTGTAGATTCGGTCCAATTGACCCAGTCAATTGTCACAATCCTTTTTCACACATGAGGGAATTTTATTAAGGCAGCCCAGATTTAGCCTTGTTCACAAGGGCATTAACTTATTTTGTTGTTTAAGGAGTTTAATTTGTCCTCCTTTACAATTTTATTCTTGAACAAGAAAATGAAAAAAAAAATGAATATTCCTATTAGCTTGGGCTAATTAGGAATATTACATTCCTCCCCTCCAAAATATTTCTTGTCCTCAAGCAACTCATAAGGTGAGTGCTGCAACTCATCTCCTCCTCCATTGGTGTCACAAACAAAAGATAAGCTTCTCTCATAAGCTAATTGATCACCAGTCCATCCATCCATGACTTGTCCCCACAATATCCTCATGAGATGAAAACAGCTCCTCCCATAAGGAAACAATGAATCACATGAAACAACCATGGTTTGCCCCATGCCCTCCCTGAAATATAAGACAAAAAGTACAGGGAGTGTAGTCATCACATAGGGCACATGCATGCCTTCCCTCCTTCCTCCATTCATCCCCATGAAAAGTACAAGCACATCATGAATATAGGGGATCAAAACAATGTACAAAAAAACAGAAATGTGTGCACAAGGAGGTGGATCATAGTCCCACATGTGGAACCAGCATAGAGCATCCCTGCCTGTATCAAATAAAGATGTGGTAAGTGGTTTTCCCACCACTTACTTGCTGCCCAAGTCATCTTACTATTTCAGAAAATGTGAGATATATTTGGTGCCTTTGGGAAGCACCCATCATGAAAAAAAATCTCCCTTTGCAAATCAAGGGAGTGGCCAAATTCAGAATTTGTGATGGCCCAACAATTTCCATGTGATTTACAAATTATATCACTCCTCCTTAGAGTCATGGCCTGCAATAACATGGTGTAAGAATGCATGAAATCAGAATATAAAACAGATGTACTATGAACATGCTCTCCACCAACAGTCCTCCTCATATCAATCGAGTGGTGCATAGATCTACTATTTTCTTAAAGGGAAGAAAGAGGGGGCTGATTCAACTCTTCATTAGAGTCATGTTGCTGCTCCAACTCCACAAGGTCCATGCATCTTTGACAATGATGATATATTTCTCTTTCAAAGCCCTCCGAATAGTAGCTCCTCAAAATGATATTGTTGAGCTTCATGGAATAGGTGTGGCTGAAATTGAACTCTTCATAAGCCCTTTGTAGTAACTTCTCCTTGAGCTTGGAAGCTTTAGAGAAGAAGATCCTACCATGATTATAGATGACTCCATCAAGGATAGAATATCTTCCTTCAAGCAACTAGTCATCAAGAATCATGCAAGTATAAATATCATTGGAATATTCCACCAACAATTGGGATTTCCAATAGGGATCTAATGTGCCCAACAATAACAGTGATGATAGGGTGTCATCTAGAGTGTCTGCCATGTTTTTTTCCTTCTCCTTGACATCCTCCATGTTCAAGGTGTTCATTGGAAGGTTTCTAGTCCTTCCTTGCTGCCCTCCTTGCTCATGCACATGCTCAAAAGATGATGGAAGCTCTTGGAATTTAGTCTCCCATGGGAGGCTATCATTGGTCCAATACCTCTTCGTTCTTGCTAAAGCATGCATGTGAGACCACCATCTCTCTTCATTAATGGAAGAGTGTTCTTCAAGCAAGTTTGTCTTATGTTTCAAGTCTTCCCCCCCATGCTTCATGATGGTGTCCTTCTCTCTCCTTGCAACATATCTTCTCAAAGCAATTTGAGAGGTGACAATAGATAATGATGTCAAAGGAAAAATGCTTTCCCTTTCTTTGTATCTTCCCCATAATCTTAGCGTTGTAGCATGGTCTTCTAGTGCTCCCTCCTCCTTTGGATATAAGAAAGGAGCATCACTCTATGAAACATCTTTCATCAAATCTGAATCAGGTGATCTTCCATATGGCATACCACAGGATACTGATGTCGCATGGCTCATTCCCATGTGAACAACAGATGGGAACATATCATGACTGCTTCCACTGCAAAAATCCATCTCTGATTTTTGTGTGGAAGTACCATGAAACTTGGAGACCCCCCTTACTGGTGTAAGAGTGCCTCTGATTGGAGCCCTTGCCCCATCTTCTAATAGTGGATCAGGTGTGTGACCCTTGCTTTGTTCTGTCTCATTGTCTTCTAGGAAAGATTCATGCTACTTATGTCCTCCATATGGAAGAGCCTTTGGAATTCCTTGCAAAGATGCAAGAATCCCTCTAATGGAAGCCAGTGCTTCACCTCCATCTCCACATGAAAATAGATCTCCTCCTGCTTGCACAACGCTGAAGGATCTTCTCTGCTTTCTCTCTCCCTTCTCCTCATCAGTGGAGAATGCTTCATCATCAAGAGATCCTTTTTCTTGATCACTTAGTGAGGAAGGAATCCTCTTGTCTTCTCTTTGAGAAAAGAGATCTTGCTGAAATGGGGCCTTTGACTCTGGAAAAAGGTGCAACAAACCTTCAACCCCCTCAACAATGTTTAGGACTGGAGTTGGCTCCATGGAATCTTCCAACGTATGCAGAGATTTAGATTTCTTGGGCTTGATCTGCTTCCCCCAAGAAGTCTCACAATGTCTCTCATCAAATCTTGTCACTAGTCTCCTAGTGAATTTTTAATAAGAAGAAATGTTTCTCCCTTTCAAGGAAGAGGACTCAAATAGCCACCATGCATAAGCCTTCCCTTGAAGGTGCAGTGTTGCTACTCTCAAGGCTTCTTCTTTTGATACTTGATGCATCTGAAAGTATGTGTCAAGCTTCTCTACCCAATACTTGGTTGAGTATTTTGGTGATCCATCAAATGTAGGTAGAGAGAATCTACCCAAAGTGTGTTGCATGCACCCTTTCCTTCTATTGCAGCTGCTAGATCTTTCTTCTTTGAGTTGACAGAACTCTAGGAAACTGAGATGCTCTTTGAATCTCTCTAATTGAGATTCATATTCTTGGAGATAATCATCAAGAGATTCCTCCTTTGGTTCTCCTCCCTTTCCTCCTTTCTTTGACAAGAAAGTAGCCATGATGCAACGTTGCATATCCAGTTGTGTGGCTGAATACTCACACACATGGTCAGAAGTACTGGGGCTTTCTTGATGTAAGGATCCTCCTGAGGGATCTGCATGTCTTTCCCTCTTCATCCCCTATATTTCTTCCTTCAGCTCATGCATAGCTTGAGAAAGAGTTTTTGAGAACTCTTCTCTCTACAAACCTTGAGATAAAGGGTTTGGACCCTTTACTTTTGTGTATTTGGTGTAACCACATTTATTCATCAATATTTTCCTCCCATGAAAAGAAATATTTTATTTTCAAAATCAAAGCAAAGGTTGTGCCAAGAAAGAGGCTTTGATACCACTGTAATATCCCAAAATGGGATCTTCTAGCAAGGCATGACTGGAAAATGCATTTTCCAGGAACAACTGCTACAGGATTTGAAACCAGCACTTGGATCCCTTAGATCTGAGTATCTAAGTCGTAAATCCAAGAGGATAGCAAAAATAAATCCTCCTAGGTGGGCTAAATAGATCTCGCACACCTAGTTTTCTTGGAAAAATCCCCAAAGAAGGGACTGCAGCAATATAAAAGAACACTGCCTAGAAAATAACGTAGTTATAAATAGCAGTAGAAGTAGGCAAATATGATAGCTTCAAAATAACTTATACAATGATAAATCATATTTACAGTAAATCCCAATCAATGTACAGGAGAAAGAAAGAAAAGTTATGGAGAAAAACCCTCTAAAAGAGGTGTTGCAACAAATGTATTTCACTGCAAAGCCATGACAACATTATTTTTATGAGCAAACAACAGCTATAGGTTACAAGTCATATCTAGGAAAAATATGTGTACAAAACTTTAGATCTATATCAGGTCTGTACACTAGATTATCTCTATTTTACATCCCCCTTGGGGTTTTCAGCAAAACATGAAGCACAGAGGGTAGATATGAGATCTATTGCAGAAGATCTACAGAATGCTTAATTAATTCTAATGTAGATACATAAATTAATGAATCATATCTGAAACATACATGGATTGGTTGGCCAATCCATGGATCACCACAGTGCAAGGAAGACTCCTTTGCACCAGAGATCTCTCCTCGAAACAGTTTCCAAACACCCTGCAACTCTTCAATTGCAAAATAACGCAGATCTGGGGGAGAAACTACATTGTAGTCTTGATGAAGACTTTGGCCTGATGCCAATATATGGATCTGTAGCTCCAATGGTCTAGGACACTCATTCCAATGGGATATAAGGCTTTCCCAGTGAAAAGAGGGGCTAGATGTGCATAGATTTGAAGAGATCTATCTTCCACTTGCTGCTGCTCACAAAGACAACCAAACCCTCAACAGGATCTAAGTTGTAGTTGGAAGGAGAAGCTTGGAAAAATGCCCGATAGTGGACCAATACAAGCAATACTCTTCCAAGAGGCCTCTCAAGGGAAGAGGTGGGATTCCCAACCATGAACACCCAAGTGCTATGCAACACTATTCTCAGCTAAACAAACAGAGAATGAGAAGTGTCTAAACAGAAAAATCCTTGCAATACAATATCTTCAACAACCCTCTCTTTTTGCTCTCCTCTTTCATTTATAGGATGAAAGCCTTGCAAACCCTAAACCATCTCAAAAGGTTTAGCTCCATTCACATTTGGAACCTCCAACTAGAACTGCATTGTTCCTCTAGGTTCATTGTATCTGGATAGCGCTGTAGATTTGGTCCTATTGACCTAGTCAATTGTCAAAATCCTTTTTCACACATGAGAGAAGTTTATTAAGGCAGCCCATATTTAGCCTTGTTCACAAGGGCATTGACTTATTTTGCTATTTAAGGAGTTTAACTTTTCCTCCTTTACAATTTTATTCTTGAACAAGAAAATGAAAAAAAAAATTGAATATTCCTATTAGCTTCGGCTAATTAGGAATATTACAATGTTGAAAAACAACATATAAAAACACAACAAACCATGGCAACTTAATCAATAACACATTGTTTTGATGAAGGATTTCACCCCTCCTAGGCTACATCTCCTTGGTCCAACTTCCATGGCATGGGCCTTTGTATTAGCTTCAATTATGCATAAATGATGTTTACAGTCTCTTGTTGCCTCTAAAACATGATCCAATGGCTCGAAAACATCAAAATATACCAAAAATTACTCTTCCTGAGCCAAAATTGGCTCAATTATTGAAAAAACCAATTTTCCTACAATTTCTCCACTAAATTTGGAAAATGTCTAGCTAGCACTGCTAAATTTGGAGTTTGCGCCTAAAAAGGCGCCTCCACCAGTTTGACCACCACATTAGTCTGTGGATTAACATGCAATTAATGACGGCTTAGTGGATAAGCATGTTATTAAATTGCGTGTCATTCAAATGTTGAAAGTGGATTAGATTAGCACATAAGCGCAGGTTATGGTATGTTAATCCCAGATTAGCAATAATAAACAAGTTTAATTTTTCAAATTTTCCCACCGGTGTTTGGGCTTCGCACCATGACTCTCTGTTAGATCATATGGGAGGGGGCTAGCCGCCTCCAAACCCCCATCGTGAGCATGTATAAACTTCAAATATGAGTGGAGATCTAATAGGGTTAAGACCCATCAGAGTGGTAGAGCGGTAGAGTGTCAGAGTAGCACAGGGGTGGTATTGGGTTTGACCCCAACCCCACACAAACATTTTGATCTGCCCTACAATAAACATAACCAAGGTTTGAAACTTTGGTTTATGATCCATACCCATGTCCTCCATTAACGTACATGTCCGCCAAGTGTAGTGCCCTCCGCCAAATGTGAAAGCCTCCGCTAGTTTAGAGCATCCATTATAACATATTTACTCTACCATGGTATAAACTAAGGTCTAAACCTTAGATTCCAAAAATAAGTATATGCCATAGATAGATGTTTAACCGGACTTTGAAATGTGGTGAATTCAAAATTTACCTAAGGTTTTATGGGTCCACACTAAAGGGGGCATGTGGCGGCCTCTGGCTACACCACATGTCTAGCTCTGGTTGGACGAATCCAACCTAAAGGAATTTATCATTCAACCTTAGAAACAGATGTAAAAAAATTTCAATTCCAAAGTTCACTAGCGAATATGATTGCAACACTTGTCATAATGTCATTGGAATAAAATTGGAGAATATTCCCTGGATATTCCTGAAGTGTTGACTTGACTGCTAGTCATCAGTCTGTCACTGTTCTGCACATTTTTACCTGTTTGGAAAAATAGATAGTAGGTCAGAAATTCTTCATCTGGAATCCGATTTTGATGAAATGAATTGCACTGGAATCTTGGAAACGCGCTCTACGCGGTCGTTCTAGTTTGGAGCATTTATGGTCACTTACATTTTGAGATAAATATTGAGCCTCTGATCATTCCTCCCCACTAGAAGCCTTTTGGACCCCAAAAGATGTTATCAATTGTTCAACAGGTGAGGGTACACCTCCCTCACCCTTTCAATATCCATCCATTTGGCCTTGGAAGGATTTTGTCCCTTGAGTCACACTCTAAGGTATTCAAAATTCCCTCTCCTTGAAGTTCTGGTTCTTCTGTCAGGTATGAGATCTTGCTAAATTTCATCAAGATATTCTTGTGAGAAATCATCTATTGATGGTAGCTAAATATGATCTCCTTGATCAGCAATTGAAGGAGTTTCAAACAATCTCAAATTCTCAACATTAACGATAGAATATATTTTCATATATGGAGGCAAATCTAGCTAATTAAATGCATTGCTACCAATATTTTCCAGAATTTTAAATGGACCATAATGGATTGGCTTAAGCTTTTTACTTTCCCCTTTCAATCTTTCTTTGTTGATATATAACCAAACTTCATCTCCAACCTCGAATTTGTGATTAGCATGGTGTTTATCATGCCTTGACTTGTAGCTTCTTTGACTCTTTTCAAGTTGTTCTTGCACTGTGTGATGCACCAACTGAATTTTCTCAATGAAATTCCTTACCTTATATATGTCACTATGACCATCTATAGCAACATCTTTCTTAAATATGAAGTCCAAAGGCGATCTTGGCAAGTACCCAAGACATGCCTCAAATGGCGATGTGTTTGTGGAAGAATGCTTTGCCCTGTTGTATGCATGTTGAATGTAATGCAATTGTTCATCCCACAACTTGGGATGTTTGCTGCAATAACCTCTAAGAAGATGAATTATTGTCTTGTTAACCACCTCGGTCTAGCCATATTTTTGCATATAAAATTTTGTACTCTTCTTCAACTTTATGTCCATCATGTCCCACAATTTTGACCAAAAATTCCCAACAAATCGGGAATCTCGATCACTTACAATAGAAGTAGGAAGACCAAAATGAACCCATACATTTTGAACAAAAAGATGAGCTATTTTTTCAACTATAAATTTTTTTTTTTACATGACATAAAAATACACATTTTGTTGAACCTATCTACAACAACATATAAGTAATCGTGACCTTTCCTTGACATTGGAAGACCACCTACAAAATCCATTGAGATACTCCCGAAAGGATGTGAAGGAACCGAAAGTGGAGTGTACAATCCAAGTTTCCTATTACTAGGATTTCTTATTGCACACAAATAAAATCCTCTAATAAAACTAGATACACTATCAATCATGTGTGGCCAATAACAATACCTTTGGAGATTCGCTATCGTCTTGCCTACACCGAAAATTCCAACAATCAATGAAGTGTGTGTCTCCCTTATGTTATTGTTTCGTTCTCCCTATGGTATAAATAGCTTTTCCAAGTGATAGAACAAACTATTATGCAAATAATAATCTAACTCTTCAATTTGGTTTCCTTGAATCAAGATTTCATACGCATCTTGAAAATCACTATCATATGCATATTGTTCAATGTAAATTTCATGCATAACTGAATTGTGCTTGAGTATAATAGATGAATTTACAATAGAGATAGAGATCATATCAGTTGCCTTATTGTAGATTCCAATTTTATACCTAATAACCAAATGAAATTTTTGTAGAAATCCCATCCATGTGAAACGTCTTGATTGCTGCAACTTTGACTATGATCGTAACTACTGTGATGGATGTGGTCGGTATGGATAATGGTTTCTTTTCCCATAAATTAGTGCTTCCATTTCCTTACACTTTGTACCAATGCATATAACTATTTTTCATAGGTTGGATAGTTATTCATGGCTCCATTAAAAATTTCATAATGAAACAAAATAGGCTTACTATGTTGCATGAGAAATACTCCCATGGCATAATAACTTGCATATGTATGGATCTCAAATGGTTGTCTAAGATCTAGAAGAGCTAATACCGGTGTTGAAACGATATTTTATTTAAAGCACCAAATTATTTTTTCTTCATATCTCCCCAACGGAAGACTTTATTAACACTTTTCAATGGATGTAACATAGTTGTAATGGAAGAAAAATTAGAAATGTGTTTCCTCCAATACTGTGTTGCCCCAAGAAATCTTCTTACCTCCATAACTGTATTGGGCTTGGGCCAATTCAAAATGACCTATACCTTTGAAGGGTCTATCTTCAACTCACCTCCTCCAACAATGTGTCCTAAATACAATAAATAAGTCTTGCCAAACTCACAATTCGACATATTTAAAAATAACTGCTCTTTTTTCAAGACATCAAGTGCCTTGTTCACATGCATGACATGTTCATCTCTTGATTTGATGAATATTAAAATATCATATAATTAAAAAATGACGAATTCATCTAGAAATGGTCTTAGAACATCATTCATAACTCTCATGAAAGTAGCTGGAGCATTTGTTAGACCGAATGGCATAACTAGCCACTCAAACAATCCTTCTCTACTTTTAATTGCATTTTTCCAAATGTCCTCCTCAACTATTCTAACTTGATGATAACCACTTCATAATTCTAGCTTAGTGAAATAATTTGCATAATTGATCAGGAAAATCCTCAATGCTTGGGAGTGGATAGCGATTCCTACCGTGATTTTATTTAGTGCACGAAAATCTATGCACATGTGCTAAGTCCCTTCCTTCTTTGGTACCAAAACAATCAGTGAACCACATGGCGAAGTAGATGGCCATATGATACCTTTGTTAAGAAATTATTGGATTTTCTTCTTGATTTCCAAACTCTCCATAATTTACATGCAATAAATAGTAATTTTTGGAAGTGGGACATCCTGCTGCAGCTAAATCTCAAGCTAAATTCCACTCTTGGGAGGTAACCCACTTGGTTCTTGAAAAATATCTCCATGTTGACTTACTACATCAATCAAATCACATTTTAATTTTTCATCACATCCTTCAAAAGATTCATAGTCAACATCATTATTTTCCTTTATCATGAGACGCACAAAATTTTTACTTGCATTAACTAGCCTCTTCATTTCCCCTACATTAACTAAAATATTCAAGTTTTTGCGATGAGCTCTAACAATATACTCCACCCCATCTATAAGAAAATGATATTTGTTCTGGTGGTGATAAAACACCACTTTCGTGACACAGAAACATGGATTTCCCAAGAAAATCCTGGAAATGTCAACTGGAACCACATCTAACTCGAATTCATCAACAACGCTTGCAGTAATGGAAAATCGAAATATGCATTTCCTTGTAACCTGTAAATTGGCATTCTTAACTATCCAACCAAAATGGTATGGTTTATGATGTGGTACAGTTTAAAGGTTAATATTTATGACCAAGTCTTCTGATATCAGGTTTTCTTGTGACCCACTATCAAACAATGCATCAATATTTGTATGATTTGAAATCACTCTTACATGGAACAATTATATCCTTGTGTCTTCATTTGGAGTGTTGTTGTAACTATTTGAGGAAATAGTACTTGATATGGCTTCTTTTCCCTTTTTTACCATGGCTACAATCTTGGTATCATCACTGGAATTGGATCCAAGATCATGTTGTGTGTTGGAAATCATCTTTTGTTTCCCCTTGTTATTTGGTTTCTTAGGCCTTAGTTTGGGATGTAGTTTCAAACAGTGGGCTTCATCATGCCCCTCTTTGGAACAATGTTTGCATGTAGTTTTCTCCCCTTATTTCTTAATTCTTGCATTCTTCTTTCCCTTCCATTTTCCTCCCTTCTCTTTTCCCTTACCCTTGAATGGCTTCTTCTTACTACCCTCTTCCTGAATGTTCTTTTCCCTTGCTTCAAGATGCATGGCTTGTACACATACTTCATCTAAATTTCTTGGGTTAAACATAAGGATAGTATGTTTCAAATAGGAATGTAATCCCCCAATGTATTTCAAGAGTGTGTCTTTGGAATTCAAGTTTACTCCTAACAACAAAGCCCTCTTTCTAAACTCCTAGGTATGCTCTTGAACTATTTGGCCCTTGAGTTGCCTAAAGTTTTGCAAACTTATAATTGATTTTTTCATATAGGCTAATGGTAATAAAAATATATCTTAGTGGAAGAAATAAATTCAACCCAAGAAATGGATATCTTACCATGGATTCACATTTCCTCTTGAGTCTTTTCCTCCCACAAAACTAGTGCTCCTCCTTCTAGCCTCAATGAAGCCAACTGGATCTTTATGTCGTCCTCTTGTAGATTCTCAATTCTGTAGTATACCTATAATTAGCGGATCCAATTGTCCAATTTCTCTGTATTTACCTCAACATTGTACATGGGAAGTTCAAACTTGATGTCCAATTTGAGTAATGGGGTTTTTCCTTTTGGGGTTTTTGAATGAGTGTGGGTGGTTTTTGTGGTGGAAGTGGAAGATGATGTTGATGAAGATGATGAGTATGAGGATGGTGGAGATGGAGGTGGCTTTCATCCACTACCCTCCGAACTCTTCTCTTCATCCTTCTTATCATCTGAAGTTCCTTCTCCATGTGGATGCTTAGAACCTTCTCCCACCCTTTTGGCAGTGCATGCATCAAACAAGGTTTTAACCATTATCTTAATGTCATTGAATTCTCTCTTGACATCTTCTTCTTTTGAATATCATTGATTCTGTCCAACACCTGACATGATGGATAAGGATTCAAGGTCAACGTATTATGCTTGTACCTTTTCAATCAACTAAGCTTCTTGTGAAATTTGTACCTCTTCAATCCCAACTTCTGGAGATAGAACTTGAGGTGCTTGAAGTGAAGATGTGAGTGTAACTTTGAGTGAAGATGATGTTCTCTCAACTCTCCTTCTTCTAGACCTAACCTTGGGACTAGAAACCAATAGCTTCCCTTCTCCTCTCTACAACTTCAACCTTGTAAGCATCACAAAATTGCAACTATTAAAACCCTTCTTGCACAATCTCAATAAAAGCAACCAAATAACCGTTTCTCTGATACCATCTTGATCTGTATTTGATTGTTAGTTATTGTTTTGCTAATGTCAGTTTCAGAATTATAATGAAAGTTCTTATGTTTTCTTCTTGTACAAGAGTTTACAGATGTGCTTATGATTGATAAACAAAAAAACTTGTGGAGATTAAGTTGATTTCATGAACATAAAAGAATGGAAATTAAACGCTAAATAGAAACATATAAAAAAACAACAAACTATGACAACTGAATCAATGACATATTTTTTTGATGAAGGATTCCACCCCTCCTGGGCTACATCTCCTTGGTCTAGCTTCCATTGCATGCACCTTTGTATTAGCTTCAATTGTGAAAAACTATTGATTACAGTCTCCTTTTTCCTCTACAACCTGCTCCAATGCATCCAAAACATCAAAATATACCAAGAATGACTCTTCCAGAGCCAAAATTAGTCTAAAATTGACTCAGTTATTGTGAAAACCAATTTTCCTACATTTTCTCCAGTAAATATGGAAAATGTCCAGCTAACAATACTATTTGGAGTTTCCTCCTAAAAAGGTGCCTCCGCCAGTTTGACCGACACATTAATATGCGAATTAACATGTAGTTAATGGTGGCTTAGTGGATAAGTGCGACACTAAACTGCACGCTATCCAAACATTGAAATAAAATTAGATTAGTATATAAGTGCAGGTTATAATATGTTAATCCTAGATTAGCAATAATAAACAAGTTTATTGTTTCAAATTTTCCCGCCGGTGGTTGAGCTTCGCACCACGGTTCTGTGTTAGATCATATGGGAGGGGGGTGGCCCCTTCCAAAACCCCATCGTAGGCACATCTAAACTTAAAATATGAGTGGAGTTGCAATAGGGTTAAGGCCCATTGGAGTGGTAGAGCGGTATAGCAATCGAGTGGCACGGGGGTGGTCGTGGGTTCGACCCCCACCCCTGCACCAAATTTTTGATCCATCCTGTAGTAAACATAACAAAGGTTTGAAACTTTGGTTTATGATCCATACCCCTATCTGCCATTAACGCACCTCTATGCCAAGTGTAGTGGCCTCCACCAAATGTTGAAGCCTCCGCCAATTTAGAGCGTAAGTTATAACATATATACTCCGCCATGGTATAGACTAAGGTCTAAACCTTAGATTCCAAAAATAAAAATATATTACATTGATATATCTCTAACCAGACTTTGAAATATGATGAATTTGAAATTTACCCAAGGTTGTATGGGTCCACACCAAAGGAGGCACGTGGCAGCCTCTCGCTGCACCACATGTCCAGCTCTGGTTGGACTACTCAAACCTAAAAACAATTCTAATACAACCTTAGAAACAAATGTAAAAAAAATTCAATTCCAAATTTCACTGGCGAATATGATTGTGACACTTGTCAAAGCTTCATTGGACTAAAATTGGAGAAAATTCCCTGGATATTCCTGAAGTGCTGATTGGACGGCCATGTTATTAGTCTATCATTGTTCTGCACATTTTTTACCTATTTGGAAAAACAGACATCAGGTCATAACTTCTTCATCTAGGGTCATATTTTTACAAAACGAATTATGCTGGAATCCTGGCAATGATCTCTACGTGGTCGTTCTGGTTTGGAGAATTTCCGAGTACTTTAATTTTTGAGCTAAATATTAAGCCTCTAATCACTCATATTATTCGTAGGTGAATGGATAAGTAGAAGTTGTTAACAATGTTTTGACCACAATGATCAAACATATCGTCAAAATTCATAATTGAAATTGGCATATTATGCTTTTTCAAACCTTGTGGACATACTGTACTTTAGCGAAGACATAAACTAGCTTTATTCCCTTTCAACTTGTCTATGGTTTCGAGGTATTTCTTGATTGAATGTGAAATTTTTCCTTTGAAACTAGCCATTAAGTTTTTACCAGCTACCTCTACATTGGAAGAGTAATTTTTGCACTTAAGAAAACAAGAAGAGACTCATAAGAAACGCGTTAAGCGACATTTGGACCGAAACATGAATCCTTGTTCCTACTCGGAAGGTGACCTAGTCTTGATCTATGATCAAGCACGTGATAAAATAGGTGCTGGTAAATTTGATTCCATGTGGCATGGTCTTTACATTGTAAAACATGTACTACCTAAAGGGGCCTATGGACTAGTTGATTACAGTTGTGGTTCTTTGGGAGAGCCTAGGAATGGTATTTACCTAAAGAAATATTATGCATGATTCATTTCGTGAATATTTTGTACATTACTTTTATGATATTTTTATGAGGGTGTGCAGTAAGTTCAACATTTTCTATGGTTTCCTACTAGTTCTCCTTATCTTGCATTACACTGGATTTGTATATTTTGATGCTACCACAAAATTACATTGGATTTATCAATGGCGCTAGTTGTACGACTTGGAATTTGTCTTCCGCAACCCAGGACATTTATTCTGCCACTAATGAGCTAGGTGATATTCATGGGACATGCCTTGGTAAAACAACAAATAAAATTTTAGAGTATATTGAAGTGATTGAACTATTATCTAATGCAATTTCATTTGGAATTCATTGATTGATCATTATATTAGTCTCTCATCTCGTGGTATTACATTTAAACGTTGTCTATTCAATTAGAAGTTCAAAAATGTTAAGAATATTTTTTTGGGTTTGTCTCTTAGAGAGACAGTTTTAATACATCGAATATAAACACATTCAAAGACATTTAAATACATTGGCTGATGCATTAGCTAACTATGAATTAAATCAACATTTGTAACAATTTTAAGAAAAAAAAATATTCAACCCCATATTGAACAAGATAATCTGATAAATAAGTAGTAGTTTCCCTTAATCCAATTGTCTATAAAAAGTGTGTGACTTTACAAAATTCCATCCAAAATATATGAGGCCTAGTGGCCTTTATTATCCTAACATGCCAGTATGAAAAAAAACAAAATCTAGGCCTAGGACTAGCCACTAAGCATGGTGGGTGATCATGGTAGCAGACTATGGCATGAGCTACTCGTCGTATCAAGCGACTAATCGACCCATAAACTCCCACAACATGCCTATGGTATCGGAGAGGAAAATAATTAAACCCAGTCTCTGGGATGTCTAGATTCAACCTCCCTATGGTGTGCTCCAACTTAGTCATCCTCTATCGCATTAGGGTTAGGTACCACAAGAGTTGTTGGTTGATGACCCTGTTTGTCGAAATTTCGTAGTCCTTGTCATCCGAATGGGCCCAGATATGCATGATCATTTTAGATAGTTAGTTTTGGATGCTAAAACAAAAATTGAAAACACAAAGACAACCAAAATGTGAAATTTTTTACCTAGGTCACCCCACTTCATCCCTACTAGAAGTGGGATATCTCGGTCATCTGTATAGTTCATGTCAGAATATGGAAAGTCTTCTATCATGATGATATGATGTTCTGGACACCAAAATAACTCGAGAGTGTATCCATCACATCCATGGTGTTCCATCAATGAAACCAACAAAATAATTTGAGGATCCTGAGGTCCTCCTGCATCTACCAGAACTTGTTGTAGGACAAGAATGGGAATCCTCTCTAGAGAAAATGAAATCAAAATGGAACTTCACTCTAATTTTTTGAGTTTTTTAGTTTTCACTCTAGTTAGTTGTCCTTTCATATTTACAACTACCTCTTCACACCAACTGAATATGGTAGGTTTTTCACATTACACAAATATTTGCATTTGTGCCTTAGTCATCAAGTGAAGAGTTGCATTCCCACACAATCGTGCAAATGTAAAGGTGATAGTTCTCAAGGGTAGCCTCTCTATGGTTTTTATGTCAATTATACCATCCTTGATTTGAGTCCCTACAATATAATGTTGACTCAAATAGGTTGCAGTCGTTTCTCCACATGGCTTGTGTTGATACAAGGAGATGTATATCCCTCTACTAGAAATTCCAATAAAGAAATATATGTCATCTGCATCTATGGTGAGTCACTGATCCCCTATCACAAATCATTGCTCCTGAAAATCCTAATCTCTCACCATCCATTTCAAAAGATCTAATTGAGCTTTCATGCCTGGGATCATCCAAAATTTGTATAGGCTACAGTCCCTTAAGGCCTGTAATGTTTTTGGATCATTGAGAGCTTGTGCATCTTGGTTCTCATGTTCTCTTTCCCTCCATTCCATATTGGAAAATCAAAAACCCTAAAAATAACAATAGAAGAGGTTTAGAAAACAATTTTAGAACTTTTTGCAAAATATTTGGGCATTTTCATTCATTCTTTGAAACCCTCGACCTTGTGCATGACCACCTTTGAGGAAAAAAGTGCATTTTCATAGTTCCTCGGAAGAACACCAATGCACATCGTGATTTTTTCTGTGTAAAAATGAGTTAGGGTGTGTGAACACGATGAAGGGTAGTTTCTCACCCTCGAGGTCACTTTTTAGATAGGAAATCAACCCGAAAAATGAAAAAAATGACGGTTAAATGCAAAATGAAAACCATGAAAAAAATATAATGAGAAGATCTCTTACCTGGAGAAGACAGATCATGATTTCATCCACCGTTTTTCTCAGAATCTACCATTGAATATTTTGGAAAAAAACTCTCTAAAATGATCTCAAAGGGTAAAAAACTCAAATGGTGATTTTTTTTTTACATTTTGAACTTTTATAGGTATTTTTGGTCATTAAATATTATTTTATGCCTTTTGATCTTTGAAAAATCCAAATTTTTAATGTTTTTTTACTATGTTTTGGAGTAGTTATGATAATTTTTTTAGTTTATTGTGTAGAACACAGGTTAAATCATAAAAATGGATAGTTTTGATGATGAGCGAAATTTTAACACTTTTTCAAGGTCGTTAAATTTAAGAAAAAAAAAAACCCTGGAGTCCTCTTTTAAGCCCTTTTCATACTGCCTACATATTAAAATATCGTTTAGTACTTGATTATTTGAAATCAAAAAGTAAATGAACAGTTGTCGATTTAGTATAAGTTTACCCTTTTTCCGGACTGAACTAGACTATTTACAAAAAAGGAATACTTTGACTAATCGTAGTAAATGGATTTCTCTCCTCTATTATTTTACCCATTTTCAGGCCTGAGAGATTAAATTTATCAAAATGGACATTGTGGAGTTTACTTATGTTTTTCTCCTAACTCCCTAAAAGTGAAAAACACCGAGCTTTACTTTCTTTAGGCTCATTAAAAATTTACGTTGAAAGAGTGGAATGAGTTTTCTTTTCATGTATTTTTAAAATTCTTTAAACATGAAAACGACATCGATTTATTACTTTGCTGGACTCATTAAACATATATAGTGTAGGACTCATCAATCATGACGGGATCGAACCACTCCTTCCTAGGGTTTGTTAAAAATACTTTGAAGGACTCATCCGAAGAATGAAATTATATGAAAAGGAAATGTTATCATCCTTGTTGGAGCCCGTTTTTGTCACCATATTTACCCCTCTCTTCACCCATTTCTCGTACAGTTTCACTCTTTTTACATATCTTGTACTTATTTTACCTTCTATACTATACCATTTACTACCAAAACCATATCATCATATCACTAGAGGTAAAATAATTCTACTTAGAATTATTTCTATGTTTTGGTTAAGTTTGGATAGATTATAAGATCATACTTATTAGGCCATCTCTAACTATCTATTTTATTGGGCTCGTAGCTATGGATACTTCTAGCAAGTGAAAGGCAAGATAAATATTTGGTCAAAGCATGAGGAGGTGGACACTTCATGATTTAAGTGTCACTACCATTTTGTACTTAAAACTTCATTTACAATTCAATACTTAAGCTGGTAGTCAATGATCGACGACTTCTTTTGGTGGGATAATAAGCAGTTTATGGGATCTTCTAGCATATCATACACCGATATCCCCATGGTCAAGGATATAAATTGGGTTTTCAAATTGAACACTATAAACCAAAGTCTAATTGAGCCATGCACATTTGATTCAAGATTTATCTTATGAGATATTATACAACTTATGATAGTCATCAATCAAAAGTTTTTTATGTTAAGAGATAGTTAGTTAATCCTATTTTCCATCAGTCGTCTTCTTAAAGGCTCGATGAGTTTTAATTTAGGAAATTACAAAGTAATGATGGTGATGTAATGTTCTAGACTCATTAATTTTGAAAACTTATGTTATTTTTGAGACTCCAGACTATGTATGTCAATGTTTAATATTTGATCTAATTCAACTCCAACATTATTCTACTATAAGTAATTATGGTTGTGTTTTGAATTTTGTTTTACTGAGTTAATTCAACTTGCTCCAGGTGTGGCAAGGGCACACCACCTCTGGAACCAAGCTTATAGTTAGTCTAGGTCTAGGATTAGTTTATTCTGTTAATTTTACATGGAATATCATGTGATTGTTTCTTTGTTGAATGGTTTAATTGATTATGTACCTAAATTTTTATTTCAATCCTATAGAATAAGTAGAAAAATTGAACTTTCTTGATTAATCCATAAACACTGAGAAATGATTTAAATTATTAACTGCCTCTTCTAAAGAGCCTCATCATACATATGTGTTGTGAATAATTCTAATTTAAATTATCAATAGAATTTGGAATAGTATTTTGAACCTTATGCTCTCTAACCCTTTGAATACAACAGTGCACATGGATACTTAAGGATTATCTTTCTCAATTGATTGTGTCGTATAATGAATATAGGATTTTTTACATTGGAATTATGTACAAGGTTGTGAAATTCCTTTGAGTTTTGTGAGAAGAATGGTTTGGTTTCTCGAGCTACATTCAGTCGTTTTAGATCTATAATATTTGTGTGGATAAAAAATTAGTTTCTTGAATTTTTCCAATAGACTAGGACTTACAAATTCTATGTGCTCTTGTATAAGTTTTGTTGTGATTTAAGCCTTCAAATTTGGTGTGTATGCAATAATTTTAATGTGTTTCATTCACAAAAAATAGTTAGGTTTTCTCAAAACTATTATCATAGATAGTATTCGGATTTCCCTTTTGAATGGTAGATAAGGTTTCTTTCGATTTTTTTTGTGAATAAGGAGTGCGAGTGTATTCTAAGTTAGGAACATAGGTTCTAGTTTGTTTAAATTGTCACTTATATGTCCTTCCATTTTTATCAGGGTGGTCAATTTGATAAATCTCCCAACAATAGGGTTCAGTTTCGTTAAATGTCATTTTTTTAGATTTCTTTGAGTATCATTTCATTTGTTTTGAGATGGGTAGTCTTTGCGTTTGAATATTGAATGTCTCTCTTTGATTGAGTTAAATTAGAGAATTACAGAGCTTAATTTCAATTTCGCATTGACTAGCTTAATTTAGAATTTGAATTCATTAGCTTAGTTTAGATTTGTGTTTTGTTGTGATCAAAATTAGAACAATTGAATGGCTGTTTTCCATCAAACATAATTTGAATTATGTAACTATCATTTCATAAGTGAGAATGATTTTACTGTTAAGAGAAATAGTGTTTGAAATGATTTTTTTGAGTTTTGTATTAAGATTGTTTTAGTTTTAATATTCTTGTTTAAACGAGTTACTATATAGAGATAAAATAGGAATGGATTCTATAGGATTTAATGAATGATTTATTGAATATGTAATGAGTGATTATTTTTAGCATTGAGTCTTTTAAAACAAGTATGATTTCTTTGAAGCAATATGCTCGATTCATGGTTGAATACTTTAAGTAGATAGAGGAGTTTGAGTAAATACGTTTATGTACTTAAACATTGATTATAAAAGGAAATCACGTACTCTGTAATTAGATATTGAATCCGAACCAATATGTAGTGTAACTTAGAGATTACAATTCATTGGTCAATAATTTAATATTAAGTGGTTTTTAAAGGCAATTAAAACACTCAACAATCCTAAATCTTGACAAAAATAAAGAGGTACTTGGTAATAATGGTGGGGTAAAATTGGGAAGAAGCATTCATTTTTGTATCTCATTAATGGTAGTATCTCGCTCTTGAACATGACACTCTGTTACATTTGTGTATGGGTTGGGAAATCCATTTGTCTCACACTTAATCGAATCTCATTGAAAGTCTTGAGTTGGTTTTGGGTATTATGGTTGAGTCAAATACTCCCAAGTCTAAGTGTCATGTCACCGATATGTTAAAGATAAGTCCAACCTTAGTGAAGATTACCTTGAAATTTGTAGCCTTCAATCACATTGGCCATCCTTGAGTCAGTCCTAGATGACTCCAAAATCTTTCTTCAAAACTTGACATGAGTTTCTTGTCATATTCCTTCCTGCGGCGGGTCACTTCCTATCAACTTCAACTCACTATCTAGGAAGTTGATCTAGAAACATTCTTCAGTACCTTGGATCCTACATGCCTTAAAGGCGGACTTCTCTTCTTCTACAACTGTTACATAGTGATTTTTCACCATGCCTACTCTCCCATACCTGATCCTGAAATTCCCTGTGACAGATCATGTGCAATATTTCCACCAATAAGAAATATGTTAACACATCCCCTAAAGATCCAAAGAAAACTACCCCAGATGATTACTGAAGAAACTTAGTCAAATTCCTAGTTTCCTGGGTCAACGCTTGTATTGGCACCATGCTTGCGCTTATGTTGTATTCATAGTTCTTGTTCAACACTTTCAACGCCCTTATTTCTTGGAAAACCATGTTGATCCCCTTCTAGCAGTGTTTCCTCAAAACGGAGGAGAAGCTTCGACTTCTAGAATCTCCAGGGCGACGAGTTGGTTGTTAAATGGTGGTGATAAGGTCGAGCTCTATGATTTTAGAGATTTGATCTCATCCATGGGGGTTCATCCCTTAGAAAGTGGTCCATACTCCTCCTTTCATGGGCTCCCAACCTCTTCTCCCTTCCTATAGATTCACATCCCTCATTCCCACAACTTTAGAGCTTGGTTAGTCATTGTTAGACTCGTCTGAACTCTTGTTCCTTTGCATCCTAACATTGTGATTACACCTAAGTGTTAGAGCTTCATTGAAGGACTTAGATTTTCACCAAAGGAGGCCTCCAATATCAAGGCCTGGATTGTAAGCTCTCCTTTTATATTTATCAATAATAACATTTGATGTTTGCTTTCTATATTTGTCTACTTTTTTATGAAAATATTTTGGTACTCCTTCATCTACTACATAAATAAGGTTTATGACTATTATGTATTGTATTACATTTGATGTTTTTTTTTTATCATTCTCATGTATTCGCATGCCATTAGTAGTAGGGAGCGAGCCTAAAAGGATCGTGGATCAAGGTCATCATCAACGAACTCAAGCGCAACATTGGGAAAAAGGTACTTCTGTCTCTTTTATCATTGCATTGTAAATGTTTGTTAAGTGAGATATGCATTAGAAATAATCTCGTGTTGCTAGACCCACTCTAGGGCTAGAGATATCGCCTCTATCTGTAGAGGGGATGTATCTTGACAACAGAATTGGTGACTCCACTAGAGATTAGCCTCTTAGTCTTCCTTCCTCAAACTGATCTTGGATCTGTTTAACCAATCTATGAAAACTAAACCTGCTGAGGCCTTTATTAGTTTGTGTAAGGTTTGATAGCCACTTCAATGTGTCAGTTCTAGTGTTTGTGTGAGACTCTTTTTTATTTTTCCTTTTTTTTAGTGACTAGTGTTCTTTCTGTTTACATAGTAGTATTGGTAGTTTTGTTCTATATAGTACAACCACGCTGATTTTCCTTTCAACACCCTTATGATTATCAAAGAAGCAGCTGATTTTCCAGAGTGTTTTGGCCCCTGAAGGAAGTCTGTAGGATCTTAGTGACCTCCTTGATGTGTGTTTTACTTGTTTTCTCTGAGTGAGTCTTTTTGTTTCTATGACTTGTTTGTAAGTTGGGAAATTTTTCACCATTTCGAACACATTTTTGTCACATTTTTCTTGACTTGATTCAAAGTGATTTGTTGTATGTCTTGGTCATCACTACATCTATGATCTTACCTTCAGTTTAGTATCAAACATAGGATCACAAATTGTTTGATTCACAAGTCTAGAAGACTGCGTCTAAATTCAAATGTAATTGAAAGTGATTTTCATTTTAGTTTTGATTTAGCTTACCTTTATTTTTTTATAAGAGTGAAAAGAATTTCATTCGTGCATTATTTGAAGTGATTTTTGTTTTGTTATATTGAAACAAAAGTGAAAGGATTTGCATTTATTCTTTTGTTCATTTGTTTTTCTTTTGATTGCATTTCAAAGTAAAAAACATTTTTTTTTTGCATCTTAGTGAAAAGAGAAGTATTTTTGTTTTCCAATAACTTTCATTTGTTTGGGAAAAGTGAATTTGATTGAAAAGAATTTATTTTTGTAGCTTTGAGCTAGTTTGGGGGGCATTATTATTGTTGCATTGATTCCACTTTTTCTTGTATCTATTCCCTAAATATTTTAGGCTTCATCGTAATGGAATGTTTTCTTTATTGCATTTAGTCCACACTATAAGGAATTAGGTGACATCGTTTTGAGCCCTGAAATCTAAAATTTAATCAAGATCAACTTAAAATTAACTCAATTTACTTGAAGGAGCATTGGAACTAACAAAAACATTTACTGGTCTATGTTAGAGATGTGTTCTGACGTTGTAAAATGTAGGCACTGTCATTAATGGTCTACGTTATAGCATGGGGGTGATATAGCGTCCCACGTATGGAAGTATATTGATGTATGATAAGTATATTTTTGGTGCTCTCATCTAACGGTTATGCATTAGACTTCAGTAATACAGACTGGACTCCCACGTACCGTCTCGTATAGTTGGGGAGACAACACTAGGTTGCAAGCCTACCATAGGTAATCGAGTCGGTTGCCTTCTAAATGTGATACACTGAGCACAACATTTGGGGATATTGGTTGCTGTATGTCAAGTCCTTGGTCATTTCTTCTATCATTTATCAGCAAGATGTATATTGCAGTTCACAGATACTTGGTATACCATTATGCCTAGCACACCCTTTTTTATTTTTTTGTTAATTCCAAAAGAAACTCCCCAGGAAACATTTTTACCCGTGCAATTCTTCAGCCTCATTATTGCTTGTTAAATTATGAATTTGTTCACCTCTTCCTTCTTTTCTCTTTCTTTTAAAGGTCATCATGGCTGAATCATCGAATTTTCCTCTTCCCTCCTTTAATAGATCTCAAGAACCTCCTCCTGAGGTCCCTCAATTGCGAGTTGGACCCCTTGAAGTGCAACATGATGAATCGGGATTGTCATCAATGTTCAACTTATCTCATCTCGGCCACCACCTAATAATTCTCCTTGGACAAAATTGGAAGACTCTGAGTTGGAAAGCCCCAAACCATATGCACACTTCTCAGTCTTTCCTGGAAATCCACTCTTTGATCAGATTGTGGTATCGCCTCAATAGGGTTGTAGTGCTTTTGATCAACCCGGAATCCCATTTCGTGCTTCTCCAGTAGCATCTTTCTCTTCTTTCCATCGATTATTTCTTGACGAAATGGAATCCAATGTTGATGATGTTACATTCGTGAGCTCTCCTCAGGGCACTCTTCAGGAAACCACTAGTACGTAAATCCTGTAACTTTCTTCATCTATGTTTCCCTCCGAAAGTGAGCCTTTGATTCTACACCTCATGATTCAAGTAGTGGGACCGAGATACCATCGAGTCAGGTTTCATCTACTCTTCCACATGGTTTTACCTCTTTGGGAAACCTTATTTCTGGAGCTTTCGGTGGTAAACCTTTATTCCCAGATCCCATTTGGTCAACATGTATTCCTCCATATTCCAACCCATTCATTTTTTAATATGGCCATCGTATCTCAAATTTTTGTTCAACCTAAGGTCACTATTGGTTAAATGACAGTTTCGATCGGATCCTCTATTACCTATTTTCCATCTATGATTACTGCAGTTCAACCACTGAGTGGAAAATCCACAGTTTCTACCATGCCCGGGGGAAAATATAACCCTCTTTACGTACCTCCCCTTTTGGGCGGGGGCCAGTCGAGTTCTAGATCTATTACTAGGGCAGGACAACTTCACATTCAGTATTCTCATGGTCAGAAGCCCCTTCAGCAACTAAATGTATCATATTTGTATGCTCAGCAGCCTAACATCCCATATGTTCAACAGACAAACATACAATATTAGTATGTTCTTTGACTGAACGTGTCTCAGCAGTACGTCCAACGGCCCCAAACTTCGGTGAGTGTTGTTGCGACTAATCCTCAATTTGGTGCTTATACCCAAGCTGGTCTGAATATCCTTCTAGGTCAATTTGGTCATCTACCTAATCATCCTAGTACTCAATACCGAACATTTCCTCAAGGTCAGTACCAGCAACCCTAGTCTAGGCCTTAGCCTGGTGCTCAATATTAGCATATTTCTCAGTACTAGCAGGCCCAATCAGGACCTTAGGCTGGAAACTATGTTCAACAAGGACCACAAGCTGGACCCTATGTTCAACAAGGACCACAGGCTAGACCCTATTTTTAGAGGGGACCATAAGTCGGGCCCTACATTCAGCAGGGAGTGAAAAATGGACCTCATGTTCAATAGGGACCTTAACTTGGATCCTATGTCTAGCAAGGTCTGCAGCCTTAGTTCCCACAGGGGTCTTATCAACAACCCCAACAAGGTCCCTATGAGCAATATCTACAACAAGGTCCTTACCATCCATTGTGGCACTATACATATCCATGAAAGAATCCACCCTATTAGGGGCAAAATCCGTATCATTAAGGTTAGAACCAATGACCTTTTTCGCCTCATCATTCACCCTTGCCATTCCTCACTATGTTGGAATTTCTGGATGTTTCAAAGCTTACAAATGAGCCCAGTCAACATCAACTTCATTGGCCACCAATTCCAACTAAAATTCTAGGAGATTGTCCAAAGTTCGAAGGAAATTCTAGGGAAGACCCCCAAAACCATGTTATGACGTACCACTTATGGTGCTCCTCTATTTATTGGGTTGACGATTCTATTCATCTTTGTATTTTCTAGCGTACTTTGATTGGTAATGTAGCCAAGTGCTACATTGAGCTCCCTTGAGGGATTTTATTCAATTTTAATTCCTTGGCTATGGCTTTCCTTACTCACTTCCAACTACATGTATAATATGAAACCGACACCGATCTTCTCACTTCATTGAAGCAATAAACTGATACGCATATTTTGGATCACATTCATGAATGGCGATGTCGTCATCACCTTATCAAATTTGAGATCCCTGATCAATTGTTCACTGAATGGTTTACGAAATCATTCGTTCCTAGTATTACTAAGGATATTTCCATGGGTGGGTGTGTCAAGGAAGAGGAGGTCATTTCCAGATCTCAATACCTCAATTTTTTTTCTTCCCATTTTGGGACTCTCTATGAGTTATTTCCTAATGCCCCACAACCTTCAACTAATCTTCCATCATCTCAGTCTCCTATTACGCTTCCTCTGGATTGTGTTATTGGGACACTGGCTCATACTGATAGTAGTGTGCCTAAAAATTATTCAAAGTCTAAATAGGCTGCTATCATTATGCCCTCTCCACCTTCCAATAACTAGAATAATCCCAGTAAAACCTCAAAGGTAAATGTTGTTCAATATACTACAACAGATAAATCCTCGAAACATAAGAAAAAGGGTAAAGGCAACTCTAAATCCGAAAACCCTAAACAGTATTCAAAGAAGTCATTTGCTGATGATTCTTCAACACGTAATCCTAAATATCATTGTATTATATGTGATGATGATCATTACACCAAGGATTGTCCTCGGTGTGCTGAATTTTCCTATCTTCTGGGCGCACCCAGGACTCCCGCTATTTTAAAAGAACCTTTCCCTTTTCAGCATATGTAAATGGTAGATCAAGCTCAATCGTCTGGAAGCTCTTAGGTTTTCATGGTTGGAATATAATCTATCACCATTACCATGAGAATGAAAGACAACCCCAATCCTTCCAAGGCTCCTGTAGAATTTGAAACTACAAATCACCCTTCCTCTTCCACACCCCTACCTCTGGTCCTCTCTAGATTTAGAGATTGAGTAGCGACTCCATCATCCGACCACCCCCAAAAGGTGTTCTTCGAAAATCGTCCTACAATATGAATGCGAGAGTTGCACAACACTATAGTATTGTAGAATATCTAGCTCAAGCGCTTTCGTCGATGTCAGCTTTGGATTTCCTTCAGTCATTCCCATCACGACAGAAGGTACTACTCTCCGCTATTTGAGGGATTGATCCTATATATTCTAATCTAATTACTTTTGATCTCAAGAATTTCATTACTCGCCTCCCATATCAGGTAGCTTTTCGAATTCAATTTACCATTAGGGAAATAATATTTGTACAAATTATATAGAAACTCTATATCAATGGATGCAATCCGATTATGTGATGTACTAAAACAAAATACTTAATCCTTCTACTATGTTTGCGAAATATAGAACATGATTGCTCAATCACACGCAAGTAAGATAAAGAAATAATCAATCAAAAAAACACAAGATGTTCTTGGGGAAAGAACATACTCAAAACCCTCCTATCATATAATGTACATATTCAAATAATCATGAAACAATATAATGCTTTCTCACAATGAGAAAATCTTGCACTCTACTGATCGTCTCACCCTGATCCTACTAAAAAATGACTAGCAATTCTCAGGAAAAAATGACAAACACTTAGCCAATTATCATCCCCTTCTTAGCCCAACCTTTCTCACACAATACCTCGGAAATTAATCCCTGTTAAATAGCATTATAAACCTTCCTTGTCTACACAATCCATCATGGGTTTCCCATGACATTATAATTTCACGTGGGAAATTTGATAATAATACAACTGATAGTTAGCTTCCATTTAACCTTTGTCTGAACTAGGTCTTCATCAGAATTCACATGCATGCAACTAATAATAGTGAATCATCAGTTACTTAATAGATCACTACTTGTGAATTAAATCTAATTTAATTCACTTGACCTCTCACTAGCTCATCACTCAGTTAGAACTACTTAAACCAAATTTAACTCAATTAATTTGAGTTAACTGATTACACTCACACCACACTAGTGCTACAACTGCAACTGGACACTGAAAATAATAGAATCACTCTACATGCCTCACCTTTGACCCTCAACTTGAAATTCTTGAGCTAACTAAGTCTATCTCACTTAGTTAACTGATACAATTTGTTATGAGATGAAATTAAAATTTTCTTTCAATTTAATTAAGGGATAATTAAATCAAAAGCCTCACATGATAACCATTTCTGGGTGCCATTTTTCTAGATTTTGTTTCTGGATGCCAATTTCATTGTTTCTTGTTGCAAATTTCAAAAATATTCACTAGAATATCATTGATGAAGGTGCTTTGACCTACATCATATATGTCGAATGTTGTAAAGCCATCAGCTCTCCCCCATTGAGTCAGTCCCCAAATACCTTGGAAGCTTTCGGGAGTAGATTTTCTTAGTTGTACAATATTCTCAAGGCATTGCCCATCCTATTGGAGGGGAAAACATTAACCATGGAAGTTGAAGTGGTAGACACCAACTTGAGCTATAATATCCTTCTTGGATGTAGTTGGATGAATGTTATGTTGTGTGTGGTCTCCACCCTCTTTCATGACCTGTGTTTCCCTCGTCAAGGAAAGATTGTGACAGTCGATCAGTTGGATTTCTTCCCCTTCGATTCTTCAGCAAGAAACATTTTGTATGTTCAAAAGACTGCTACTTCTTATGAGAACATTAGTTCGGGTATATTCAAATACTTTTCCCTTATGGGAGTTTTTCCACTCCCACCTCCGAATTTCACCTCTGTCAATATGATTTTGTCTAGTCACAATACATGGATTGTTCCCAATCCCAGAAAAATTGAAAAATTTTGTGACGTTATGCCTCTAATCCCAACTAAGCAAATGTATCAAAGTATTCTCACGAATTTTGAGGCTGCATCCAGAACCAACGCTCATTTGGTTTCCTCTCTAGACACTTATGCGCAGTCTCCTTGGTTTAGTTCTTGGGAATATAATGATCCCTTGAATGAGACTTTCCCCACCGACAAGAGTATCTTGGATGTAATGTCTCTCGAAGAAACGTCATGGGATGATTGAAATCATCATTACCTGTTTCTCCCAATCCCAAGTGACATCTCCACCTATCAGGAATCCAATGCTTCACTTGTGTTGACTGACCCACTTCAGAATATGATTTTGATACATGAAGTGTCATCTAAAGGGAACATGTGAAATATCACTCCAACCACTCTGATCGATATCTTTGTCAAAAAAGGGATTGTCAAGAATGTTTATATCGAGACATCTTGTTCTCCTGATGATATCAAGATTTATACTAAGCTTTTTCAGGAATTCCACGATGTCTTTGTGTGGTCATATGAAGGGATGGTTGGCATTATTCCAAGTATCATTGTGCAAGAAATTCCCACCTATCTGGATTCGAAGCCCATTCGTTAATGGCTTCATAATGTGCACCCAAGAAAGGATGCTGCCATAAAGGGTGAAGTTGAAAAAATTCTCAAAGATGGTTTTATTTATCCTATACCATTGACAGATTCGGTCTCCAATACTATTCCCATTAATAAGAAACAAGGGACCATTCAAGTTTGCATTGATTACCGTGATATCAATCGAGCCTTTCCTAAGGAAAATTACCCCACTCCTTTTATCGACCAGATCATTGACGAATGTGTCGGGAGTGAGATTTTTTCCTTTATGGGTGGTTTCTCTCATTATAAATAGATTAGCATTGCTCCAGCTGATCAACACAAAACCACATTTATCTTTCCATGGGGGGATTTTTCCTATAAAAATCTCCATTTTGGCTTGAAGAATGTCGAGGCTACCTTCTAGCAAGCTATCTCATATAATTTTCATGAAATGAAGCAAATAGTTCATCCATATCTCAACAACCTTCCTGCTCATTCTGCGAAATGTCAAGATCACCTAGAACACCTTAGAGCTATCTTCCTTCACTGTCGACACTATAATATCATGTTGAATCCTCATAAGTGTGTCTTTTGCATTGAATTTGGTCATCTCTTGGGTTTCTTGGTGTCCAAAGAAGGCATCCACATCGATCCTCTTAAAGTAGAGGCAATCATCAATTTACATCCTCCCTCTTCTATTCATCAACTAGAGATTTTGCACAAGAAAGCCAATTTCCTTCGACGCTTCGTCCTGAATTATGCTGAGCTTTCCAAAGGCTTTACTCTCTTATTTAAAAAAGGAACCCCATTCATATGGGACAAAATTTCCCAAAGCTCTTTCGATGTGTTGAAACAATCCATCATCAATGCTCCGTTACTGCATCCTCCCAATTATCACCACGATTACTACCTATATTTGGTTGTCGTCAATAACACTATTGGTATTTTGCTGGTTCAGGACATGGAGATAGTCAAGAACATGTAGTGCACTGCTTGAGCCACACTCTCTTCGATGTTGAGACCCGTTACGCTCATGTGGAGAAACTTGTGCTGGTTGTTGTCCATGGTGTTCAACGTTTTCATCACTACATTATCTTGCTCAAAACTTTAGTGATTTCTGATTGCAACCCCATGAATTACGTTCTATCACATTAGTATATTATGAGAAATTTTTTGAAATGGATCATCATCCTTCAAGAGTTTGACATAGAATTCACTGCTGCTAAGTCTAAGAAATCCCTGTTCTTTTCTGAGTTTATTTGTGATCTTCCCACCATGGATGATCCCACTCCTCTTGATGAGTCCAACAATGATGAGACTCTCTTTCTCATTAGTACTCTCTATCCATGGTATGAAGACACCATTTTCTATCTGCAGACCCAAAATTTTCGGCAAAAGCTATCGCACTCTGAGCGATGACGAATTCTCTAGCAGTCCCAACCTTATCGTATCATTTGAGATACCCTATACCGCACTAGTATTGACTCTATCCTCTGTCGACGAAGTTGATAAAGATATCAATGACTTCCACTCAGGGTCTTTTGTTGGTCACATGTATGGTTACTCTAATTCTTAAAATATCCTTCGTGCAAGGTATCTTTGGCCTTCTATTTTTAAAGACTACAATGTTGCAGTATGAAAATTCCATGACCACTAGATCTACTCTTGGAAAGAGCGTGCCCCACCCTCACCCTTGCACCTAGTTGTGATCATCAGAAATTTCACAAAATGGGCCATAAATTTCGTCACCTATAACCCTCGCTCAGTCAGGCGGCATGGTTATATCATTGTTTCTTTCGATTATTTCACTAAATGAGCCGAAGTGATGCCTACATACAATAATGAAAGTCTAACTTCGATGCAATTCTTGTTCAATCATGTCATAGCTCAGTTTGGTGTCCTGAAAGTGATTGTCACTGATCATGGTTCTCATTTTCGTAATCATATAATGACAAATCTCATTGCTCAGTTGGTGTTACATCATGATAGCTCCACCCCTTATTATCTACAAGCCAATGGCCAGGTTGAGGTTGTCAACATAGTCTTGGTGACTATGATTCAACGCACCATTGGGAAGCACAAATGAGATTTGAACCTCATGATCTTCTCAGCTCTGTTGGCATACCGAAACTTCGCTGAGACTGAAATTTGATTCACGCCATTCCAATTGATGTATGTTTTAGAGGCCACACTCCCTATTGAGTGCGAGATTCCTTCTCTGAAGCTAGTTGTCGAACTACTTCCTGGTACTTCTCTAGAAGAGGAACATTTGTTGTACCTTGAGCATCTCGATGAGACCCGTAGGCTTGATGCTTTATTTATTGAAGCACATAAATGATGTGTTAAATTTTAATATGAAAAATATGTCAACCCTCGCATTTTCTCCGAAGGTGACTTGCTCCTGCTTTATGACCAAGCCCATGATAAGTTGGGACTAGGAAATCTCGAGCCAATGTGGCATGGGCCCTATATCATTCAACGAGTATTATAATGACGATCCTATAGGATAGTAGATTACGAAGGCTATTTTTTGGCTGAGCCCCAAAATGGTCTCTATCTGAAAAAAATATTAAGCTCAGTCATAAGTGTGATACTTTGTAAACTAGTGTTTTATTCATTAGTGTGCTTTGAGTTGATTTTTGGTGTGATTGTTTTCTTTTCAGACATGTTTCCTCTGCTCATCTTGTGTTCCACTTGGTTTGTAGATGTATTCAAATCATTAAGTTGGTTTTGTTGATAGAGCTTGTCGTAGCAGACAGAACATGTCTTCCATAGCATGGGCACTCTTTTCCCCTGATGGCGAGTTGATTAATTTACAAGGTATTTGTTTGGGTCGAAAACTAACAATATTTCTTAATATAGTGCAGTGAATGAGCTATTATCAGATGCCATTAATGTTGAGATTAGAGATTTGGTTGTTAAGTTAGACTCACAACTCGTTGAATTACAATTAAATGGTCATTATTCTGTGCGAAATCCTCAAATTTTACGTATTTATTTGTATGTTAGATTATTGGAAATAAATTTTGATTTTATCACGTATCAGCATATTCCAAGATGTCTAAATACATTAACAGATACATTAGAAAACCATGTATTAGATAGGCATTTTTGCAATATGTAAAAAATCAAGACATCATCATGATACACAAGTAGCCTTAGAAACATATATATGTGTGTGTGTGTGTATGTATATGTATATCTACACACACACACACACACACACACACACACACACACAAACACACATATATATATATATATATATATAGATAGAGATATATATATACATATATATACACTTTTTTTCAAGTGTGTTAAATAAGAAATCTCAAAAAATATGTGTTCTGTTACATAAATGGCTCCGAGCCTACATCAATACAAGAATGTAAAAACAGGGTTGTTATCCGCCCACATGGTACTCATGGTAGCAAGTAACTACTGGAATCACTCTCCATAGTAATCGACATAGTCTTCCCAGAACTCTGACCATATGCCTCTAAAGTTGCAAAGAAATCTCATCAAACGTAGCATGCTCTGGAGTGCCTCTTGTAAGGCCAACCAGGTTCTGCTCCAACTCGACTAGTGTATATGTTCCCTCCTCATAAGGAGAATCCTCTATCGGGAAGGCTACCCTCCACGCATTTGGTGACATACTAGGTGGTCTCTAAGGACCCATATATGTAAAAACATCATAAGTTCACGTTTCAGAATACATAACAAAAAACATTCAAAAAGTAAAAAATGTTAAAAAAGAATTTTTTACCTGCATCGGTCCACTGTGTGCCTGGTGGAATAGGAATATCCAAATCTACTCTAAATTTGATGCTGACATATGCGTAGTCCTCAACTACGACAAGTAGACTCTGCAACCAGCTGAAAAAAATTGTGGGGAAATGCATCTATTGGCCCCCACCCTGTTGGGGCATAATGTGGTACCATCTCATCAGCCTCGGGTCCCTTGGGGCTGGATCATGGATCTCTAGCCATTGGTACTGAAACAATGATACTCTATCTAGAAAGAGGGTCATGAGAATAGACCCATACCCGAATTATTTCAGTCACCCTATCTTGCACTTGGTTAACTGGATCTTCATATTGGCTAGTAACCCCTCATACTAGTTGAACATCTTTAGGGACAAGTAGTCAACCGTGTATTGGAACTGAGACTTCGTTGGCTCATGCAACACATAGGCTCCTACCACTCTAGTAATGTAAGGTATAATTGTACGTAGGGGAAGAAATTTCTACCTTCACGCTCTCTATTTTTCGAGCCCCATGACAGTATCTCTCGATGAGCATGTTGCCCCCAGCGTAAGATTCAAAGAGTTGGATTCTTTCCCCTCTCCTAAAAAATCCAATGTTGAAATAGATTTCCATCAAAAATAGTTCTAACTCTTGGTCCTCAATGATAAATATACGTCTGTCCACGTTCCATATACTGATCAAGTATTGGAGTAGCTCCGATTGAGCTCTCAGCCCAGATGTTTGAAACAATTTCAACAAATTTCAATTTCACAATGCATTGACATAATTTTAATCCTGTAATTCTTGGTGCTCTTCCACCTCATGGCCTTGTTCTTTCCATTTTATCGACATTTCTGAGGAAAGCACCTACAAAACATGTTTAAATGTAATTTTAGGAGCTTTCACTAGAGTAATTTTGGAAATTAACCATAGACAAGGGTGGATTTCTTGTATTAAAATTCTTCCCACGTCCAACATGATTGTCTAAATTAATTTGGCACTAGTGGTATGCTACCCTAATGGGATAAACAAGACTAGCGCGACCCTGATAGCTTGAAATTGCATTAGTTGCAGGCAATTTTAAAACTTGAAATACTCCCCCAGTCTCCCTATTTCTAAAACAAAATGACAAGTGAATGGAATCAAAATGAAAATGAGGCTTTGATCTCGTACCTAATGCTAACAGCTCGACGAATGGTGTCCTGTATCAGCTGCACCACTGATTTTCAATTAGGAGGGAAAATAGAAAAAAGTCTCTTCTCAAAATAGAAAGGTGAAAATGATTTTTTTGGGGTCTATTTATAGATTTTTGAAAACAAATCGCCAATATTTTATTATTTATCCCCAATATCTATGATGTTTATTGTTTTTGTGCAGTACACGACTTTCACACTATTGATGATTATTTCCAATGCAAACGAGTTTTATTTGATCTCTTTTTCAAGCTCATTAAACATTTACGAAAAAGGAACCCCATTGGAGTCAATTTTCAGAAGTTTTCTGACCCTCAACAAATGAAAATATTGTCGAGTACTTGTCATTTCAAATTTTTAAAGTGAATGAATTGACTTGATCTTAGTATCTGTTTACCCCTTTTTTGGGTTAAGATTTACTATCTACAAAAAAAAAAAAAAATACCTTGATCGAACATGGTCAAGAGCTTCTCTTGGATATTTTTTTCTACCTTTCCGGATTCAAGAGACGATTTATGAAAAGGGACATGATGGAATTTCATTTTTCTTTATTTTAAAACTCTTTAAACATGAAAAGTCACCGAGTTACTGTATCGTTGGACTCGTTAAATATTAAACGACGAAAGACTTGTCACCATGATGAGACCGAGTTCCTCCTTCCTAGGGCTCGTTAAACATACTAGGATGGATTCATTCGAAGAATTAACTTACAAACTCAACATATGATATCCTCTTCACACTGGCTATAAAAAATAAATAGGTACTCGGTATCAATAATGAGGGAAATTTGAAAGTGAATATCCTATGTATTTTGGGCAGCTTGTCACTCTTGAACATGACACTCATCTGCAGTTCGTGTCAGGTTGGGGACATCTCGCATTCGTCACTTTGCCTCCATGTGTTTGGGAAATTTGTTTTCCTCTCATTTGATTACTAAATTCTGTCAACATGTCCTTTGATCCTATTTGAGTCAAATTATTCCACACTCCAGAGCCGTGTCACCAATATGTTCAAGAGCAGTCATTTTCATCAGGCATCCTCTGCTTATCTGACCTCCTTTATTACAATCCCGAATCACTACTATCATCTTAAGATATTTATTGTTTCGTGTCGATGATGTGGGAATGATCATGGCCCTCCTTCGACGAATCACTTCCTATCAACTTCAGCTCATTACTCGAGAAGGTGATTTAGAAACTTCTTTCAGTACCTTGGAGCTTGCATGCCTCAATGGCAAGTTCTTCGTGTTGGACGACAGGTTCACATCATTGGCCTTCGATCAAATAATTTTGCAAGAGTTTGACTTCAACACATTCATTCATGCTTGTATATTGTGTTGTTGTACATTGAGTCCCATCGTCATTATTGGTGGTCTCTCTCGTGCATGTTAACAGTTTTCATCATTGACCGATAATTAGGTGATTTCTACCATGTTCAAAACCAACACATTTATACTCATGGCTAGATTCATACATTGGGTTGATTAAGATCACGGTGAAGACCTTGGGTCACATCTTATTTTTTATCCAGGTTGTGTAGAGTTATTGAGTATTCATGATTGTATCCATGATCCTATCTATTAGGATGACTGCGTCCATACCCAAATCCATTTATATGATTTGTTTAGAGGTATGGATATGACCATGCCATGGGTTCATGCATTATTTGATGCCTATTGCAACATTATGTGGTTAGCAATATTCATACTAGAGATGTCATATATTGTAATATGTTTGATTTGGCAGGTTTTCAAGAGGTGGTATGTGTTCTTTGTCTTGGTTCAGCCATCACTCCCTATTCTTCCTTCATGCTTTAGGAGGCATATGTTACACGTTAATTTATCACCATGCTCATTTTCATGTCCCTAATCCTGAAATTCCCTGTGAAAAATCATGTGCAATGTTTCCACCATAAATAAATATGTTAACGCATCCCCTAAAGATCCAAATAAAAATGACTTGGAAGATTACTGAAGAAACTTGGTCAAATTCCTAGTTTCCTGGGTCAACACTTTTCCTGGTGCCATTCTCGAGTTAATGTCATATTCACAGTTCTGGCTTAGTGCCGTCAACACCCTTATTTCTCGAAAAACCACATTAATCCCATTCTGGAAATGTTTCCCCAAATGGAGGAGAACCTTCTACCTCTAGAAGCTCTAGGGAGGTGATCTGGTTGTTAAATGGTGGTGATAAGGTTGAGCTCTCTAATTTTATAAATTTGATCTCATCCATGGTGGTTCATCCTTTAGAAAGTGGGAATTCCACCTCCTTTCATGGGCTCTCAACCTCTTCTCCCTTGTTTGAACTCTCATTCCTTTTCATCCTAGCATTGTGATTACGCCTAAGTGTTTGGGAGAAGGAATGCTTTAGAGCTTCAGTGAAGGACTCAAATTTTCACCAAAGGAGGCCTCCAACATCAAGGCCTGGGTTATAATCTCTCCTTTTATATTTATGAATAATAACATCTGATATTTTCTTTCTATATTTGTCTACTTGTTTATACAAATATTCTGGTACTCCTTGATCGGCTAGATAGCTAATGTTTATGATTATTATGTATTGTATTACATTTGATGTTGTCTCTTGATCATCTATAGGTACTCGTGTGCCATGAGTAGCAGGGAACAGGCCTAAAAGCATCTTGGATCAAGTTCATCATCAACGGACTCAAGCGCACCGTTGGGAAAAAGGTACATCTCTCTATTTTCTTGTCGCATTGTAAATGTTAGTTAAGAGAGATTTTCATTAGAAATAATCTCGTGTTTCTAGACCCACTCTAGGGCTATAGAGATCGCCTCTATCTGCAGAGGGGATTTATCTTGAAAACAACTACGAGTTCTCATAATTGACCTTCAATCGAATGATTCTATGAGTGTTCAACTTAAAGACATCTTTTCAAACTTCATAGATTGTACTGGAAGTACCTTGAGGACCATTGTCATTATTGGTGGTTTCTCTCTCACTTATTAACGGTTCATATCATTGACCAGTGATCAAGTGGCTTCTACTATGTTCAACTTCAAGAAATTCACTCGCATGTCTAGATTCATACTGTGGATCGAGAGATGGAGATCAAGATCGTGGATCTAGTTTCAAACATTGAGGTTGCATGGAGTTTTGTATTCATGGATGTGGCCATGCTATGTCTACTATTAAATGGATATCTGTTTATTTTTCTACTGGTTTATCGAGTTATGTTTACTCTAAGTATGGGAATTCCTACCTCAGTCATGATTATATATATTGCATTGTAACCTTTGATTGAATCTTTCAGGATTCCAACCATGGTCTTTTATCCAATATTTGGCATGAAAAAGCACATCAGTCCTCGAATGCCCTTTCTGAATTTTCACTCTAGGGGGCAATCTGTTACAGGTCATTTTGTCACCATGGAAAATTGACCATTAAACTAGATCTTTCATTATCAATCAATGTGTTCAAAATAATTCGCTTGAAATTCTACAACTTAAACATCTTTAAGAGAGTGAGAATTTACGGTAATAAGGTCCAAAATGTAATATTCCCAATTAGCTTTCAGCTAGTTGGAATATTAAATTTTGTTTTTTCTTCTTAGTTAGAAGAATAAGAGGTTAGAGAGACCCATAAATTTTCTTAGTAGGAATAAGATCACTCCAATTGTGAATGGAGGTCATCTAAGTAGATCTATTAAAGACCCTTATGTGTGAATAGGGGATGGAGCATGTAGACTGGGTCAACTTTGACCAAATCAATAGCGCTGGTATGGAGGGTGTCAACATTCATTGAGGGACAACGCAATTTTGGAGGGAGATTACATGCATGGAAGTATTGGCTTTAATGAGTGGGTCCCAAGCTGAGAAGGCTCACAAAGAATATAAGGAAGGGGATTGAATCCATAGAAGGCATGATTGATTTTTTATTTTTTTATGGTATATATGACTTGTTTCTCTCTTGATTTGTTTAGCGAAGACTGTAGTGTTGTTTAGCACAAGGTTGTTCCCGAGCGAGAATCCCACCCTCATCCTTGGGGGAATTCGAGTGCCCACTTAGGATAGGTGATTGAGCTGCATTTCCACATTCCGGCATCAGGCCAAATCTTCAGTATTATTATACAACGCAGTTTCTTCCAGATTTGTGTTGTGTTGCAAGGCAGAAGTTGTGGAGGGTTTGTAGGGCCATTTTCTGAGCTTGTGTTTCAGTGGAGAGGTAGCCTTTCCATTGGGAGACTAGAAAGGAGGATCCTTGAGCATTATTTCATCAGCGCAGTTTTAGTCCATGGCTGCATTATTTCAGAGATTAGTTGCAAGGGTGGTTTCAATGCATGATTTGGGGGGTTATATATTTAGTGGAGGGATCAACCTTTCACCCGAAGAGTCTATTAGAGGAGAGCCACATATTCCTACATTAGTTTCAGCCATATCTTCCTAGCCATGTTGCTGCAGTGAATCTTCAATGCTAGGTTTGTAGTTCACTATTGTATTTTGATTTATTTCTGGAAACCCTCTTGGGTTATCAAGGAAAAGTGATATAGAGCCTTGATCTTTATGTATAGCATATTTTGAGGCATATATCAGTGTTTTATGTCATTGTATGACTTCATTAGAACTTATTCTAATTAGGACTGTGATGTAGCAGCTCTCTGACATTTTTTATAGTAGGATCATCTCACATTTGAGAGGGTTTGATCATTGGAGGCTTGTTTGCTTATGTTATATGATTTTTTCCTCAATTTTTTTTGCTTATTTGGTACTAATATGATTAATAAAATGGCTCCATATTGATCTCTAATGTTTATGCATTGATCTTCACTGCTACTTTCCATTATTGTGTTCAATATTACTGCTCTTCCTATTTTGGAATATTACAGTGGTATCAAAGCATAATCTTGGCTTAGCCTGTGCATTTAAGCGAATATGCCATCAGAAGAAGGAGATCCTCTTACAGAAAGAGAGAAGAGGTATCTCAGAAGAAACCAAAGATATGATTATACAAATGATAGAGAAGACAAGGGTAAAACTCCCTTATCAGGAGGAGATGAGGAGAAGGAGTATCCCAAGCTTCTTCTTCAAACCATGCAATATATTGCAAGAGAAATCAAGGAGATGAGGATGGATAGACACAAATAATCCCCTAAAGGGTTTCTACATGGAGAATTCTCCTGAATTTCACATCACTAGAATGATCAACTAGTGAAGCAACGGGTTTCCCAATGCTCTACAATGCCTACATTTTTAGCAGTGGGAAATGGAGGGTTTCAAGAGAAAGAAAATCTTGAAGATTATTTCCTTTAGTATGAGTGTCAATCTCAGAGATTCAAAGACCAGTTAAGCTTTTATGAGTTTTTTCAGATCAAGGACAATAGGAGACCCCATTATCACAATAGAGGTGGAGGATTTATATAGAACGATGATTTTCACCGGACTATGGGAAGGATTTTCTAACTTACTTTTGATGGGTCATCCAAATGCACTGCCAAATCATGGATAGAAAATATAGACATCTACTTCCAGTTGAACTAAGTATATGGAAACCATCAAAATAGCAGTGCTTCACCTTGAGGGTGAAGCAAATGATTGGTGGGTTCATGTTCTTTCTACATTGGGTCATGCTAATGTGACTTCATATTTAGAGTTCACAAGGAGGTTGGTGGAGAGGTTTGATAGTAGAGATCTAGAGGCACCTTTCATTGGGCTAGCTAAGCTCAAACAATCAAGTAATCCAGAAAGTTACATTTCTGAATTTCTGAAACTTTCTATTATGGTTCCTGATTTTTCTGCAGCTAGGAGGGTCTATATGTTTATTGATGGGCTAGCAGAACCTCTACATGGATTGGTTAAATCAACCTAACCCACTTCCCTTCAAGATGCAATTGAAAGGGCTAGAGATATACAAGATGCCTTGCCAAGAGCAAAGGAAAAATTTCAACAAAAGCCCACATTTCCATCAAAGGGGAAAGATGAGAAGGCTCATCCTTCAAAGGAGAGCCAAAAAAAAATACCTCTTAGTGATGATTTCTGAAGAGACTTGAGGATAAGGAAGCTTTGTTTCACATGTCAAGAATCATGGGCACCCAGACATAGATGTACAGCAAGGAAGGAACACTATATAGTGGTATTTTTTGATGATGAGGAGGAAGAAGAAGAGGAACTAGAAGGAGGTCACAGTATTGGGATAGCAGGAGAGGATCCACCACCACCAAGAGGTGGGAGTGGACCGTTTGCTCCAATCAGAGGGGTCCTTGCATCATTGAGAGGAGTACCCAAGTACTTGAACTTGATAGTTCGAGGTTTCATTCAGGATCAGAGGGTTTCCGTGTTGCTTGACAGTGGGGCTACCCATAACTTTATTGATGCTCAGTTAGTGCAGAGGAGGGAAATACCCACTGATGATTTTGAGGGATTTTCAGTTTTGGTCCTAGGAGCTAGAACTATGCAGTGCATGCATTATTTTCCATACTTATATGTCACCATGGGGACATATATATTGACTGATCACTTATTTTTGGTTGAAATACCTGACACCAATTTTATATTCGGTGTGTAGTCGTTAATTACTTTGGGGAAGGTCACCACAGATTGGGAGAATTTAGAGATGGAGTAGATGGATAGAAAGAGTGGAAAACATCAAATGATTAGGGGCATGCACACTTATCCATCTCAGACAAATTCTACACAAAAATTAGAGTTGGATTTGTGCAGTGGAAGCAAGGACCTAATCAGTGGAAAACATCAGATGATTAGGGGCATGCACACTTATCCCTCTTAGACAACTTCTACACAAAAATTGGAGCTGGATTTGTGCAGTGGAAGCAAGGACCTAATAGTCCTATCAGTTATGCAGATGACCTTGGCCCATGATATATTATTTTTTAGAGGCATTCCACCTAGGAGGCCACTTGATCAGGAGTTGATGAGAAATGTCTCACAACATGTTACACCACTCATAGATCCAACAAGATTGGGAAATTTGGGAGGATTTGACATAGCGTAGAGAGTTTTGGGTAGGCTCAAGGAGGAGGGAGACATTATCCCAACATCAGTATTACCCACTCTCAATCCACATCTTGCGCTGACAGAGGATGTTGCAGGGATGGAGGATGGCACCATCATGGTGTAAGGAGACCACTCCTTGGTGTTGGAAACTCAGAAGATTCTCCCACATAGGGAGAAATATTCCACATATGGTAGATATTGGTGGCCACTCATGCATACATTGGCCAAACTTAGAAAGTTTTGGATGGGTGATAGCTTCCCATGGAAGGCTAACCTCCAAAAATTTCAACCATTCCTTGAGCATGAGGAGCTAGAGGAGGAGCGGCAGAGGCAGGATAGCATCATCCCGATATGTGACTTTGGCATAGGAGATGTCAAAGAATGGGGCAGCCACATGAGAGGTGCTTTACATGATAGATTAGCAGTGTTTTCACTATGGAGTATAGATCCTTATTGGAGATCCCAACTATTGGTGTAAAACTTGAAGGATATCTTTTCATGCAGGATACTTGATGGTCATTTATCAGATGAGAGATATTAAGAGATGGGGTCATATATTATCATAGTAGGATCTTCTTAACTAGAGCATATAAGCTTAAGGAGAAGCTACTACATGTTGCATATGAATATTTTCTCATCAACCACACTTATTCCATGAGAGCATATCATACTATCATGGAGGGATTCACTTGGGAAGGCTTCAGAGAGGAGATACATTAGCATGTTAGGAGATGCATAGATTTTTTGGAGATGGAGGAGAGACATGACTCTTTGGTTGAGTTATCACAGCCACTTCCTTTGTCATTGGGAGTGAGAGGAGGCCCATCTATGAGCCACTTCACTAGCTTGATCAAAGTACAAGGTAAGATTTGTATTTCTGTGCATTATGATTCACTTACTATGTATTTGTATCTCCTTACCATACATTTGCAGGCCATTTCTCCAAGTGGGGGCACTCTTCATTATGGACTTCATGGTTTACTTGGGGCCATAAGTAGTGATGAGCATGGCCACTCCCTAGGAGATTTTTTGGAGATGATATATTCTTTAGGGTGTACTCCATTGGCACCAAACATCATTCACCTTCTCCAAGCATGTGAGAAGATTGTGGTAGCAAAAAAGTGGTGGGGAACCACTTACTATATCATATTCTGAGGTAGTCATGAGACATACTGCGCTAGTTCCACATGTGTCACTATGATCCTCCTTTGGTATTTCATATGGTAGCTAGTGTGACCTTGATTATGATCCCATACATTAATGATGTTCTTATCATTGTTTTGGGCATGGTTGGAGGGATGATACAAGGATTTGTTGTGCCCATTGGGGGTGAGATTCTCCACATTTATTTTTCTTCATGCTTTAGGGAGAACATTGGGCAAACCATGATTTGTACATTAGACCTTTTGTTTCCTTATGAGATGAGCCATTGGCATCTCATGAGTACTTGGGAGGAGCATTTCATGGATGGATTGATTGGGGGACACTTGGTTCATAAGGATAGCTTATCACATGGAGGTGTCACAAGGGAAGGAAGAGAAGAGTTGCGACACTCACCTTTACAGTTTCTTGAGGACAAGAAACATTTGGGAGGGGATGACTGTAATATTCCCAATTAGCTTTCAGCTAATTGGAATATTAAATTTTGTTTTTTCTTATTAGTTAGAAGAATAAGAGGGTAGGGAGACCCATAAATCTCCTTAGTAGGAATAAAATCACTCCAAATGTGAATGGAGGTCATCTAAGTAGCTAGATTAAAGACCCTTATGTTTGAATAGGGGATGAAGCATGTATACTGGGTCAACTTTGACCAAATCAACAGTGCTAGTATGGAGGGAGTGGACATTCATTGAGGGACAACGCAGTTTTGGAGGGATATTCCATGCATGGAAGTAGTGGCTTTAATGAGTGAGGACCAAAGTGAGAAGGATCACAAAGAATATTAGGGGATGGAAGCCATAGAAGGCATGATTTATTATTTTATTTTTTATGGTATGTATTACTTGTTTCTCTCTTTAGCTATTTAGTGGCGACTGCAATGCTGTTTAGCACAAGGGTGTTCCCAAGCGGGATTCCACCCTCATCCTCGGGGGACTTCGAGTGCCCACTCAAGAGAGTTGATTGAGTTGAATCTCAACATTTTGACATCAGGCCAAAGCTTTAGTACTATTATACATCGTAGTTTCTTCCATATTTGTGTTGTGTTGCAGGGCAGAAGTTGTGGATGGTTTGCGGGGCCATTTTCTAAGCTTTTGTTTTAGTGGAGAGGTAGCCTTTCCATTGGGAGACCAGCAAGGAGGGTCCTTGAGCATTATTTCATCATTTAGCACCAAGCCAAGCTACCACCAACCCCTACAACACAGTTTCAGTCCATGACTATGTTATTTCAGAGATCAGCTGCAGGGGTGGTTTCAATACATGATTTGGGGAGTTAGATCCTCAGTAGAGGGATCAGCCTTTCACCCAGATAGTCTATTGGAGGAGAGCCACATATTTCTATATCAGCTTCAGCCATATCTTCCCAGCCCTCTTGCTGCAGTGAATCTTTAGCCCTAGGGTTGCAGTTCACTATTCTGTTTTGATTTATTTTTGGAAACCCTCTTGGGTTGTCTAGGAAAAGTGATATAGAGCCTTGATCTTTATGTATAGAATATTTTGAGGAATATATCAGTATTCTATATCATTTTATTATTTCAGTAGCATTTATTCTCATTAGTACTATTTTGTAGCAACTCTTTGGCATTTTTTATTGTAGCAGCATCTCACATTTGACAGTGTTTGATCATTGGAGGCTTATTTGCTTATGTTATATGATTTGTGCCTTAGTTTATTATGCTTATTTGTTGCTAATATGATTGATAAAATGGCTCCATATTGGTCACCTATGTTTATGAATTGATCTTCACTGCTACTTTCCATTATTTTGTTTAATATTACTGCTCTTCCTAATTTGGAATATTACAAAAAACCTACTTCTGGTCACCTACACAGTTTGCTAGCTATTTTTTGCGCATAAGCAGCTCTTACCATTAAAGCTCACACATAATCAAAAAATTTTTTCTACTATATACTGTGCACATGACTTAACAAAAAGTAAAAATAAAAAGTTAAATCTGGAAGCTTTGTTGGACGAATATATCCCAACTGAAAGCTTTGAGGTTATGCTTATTCAAGCCTAACCCCTCTAACGATGGACCTAATTCCCATTCTTCAAGGAACCTAATCCCACCTTTAGTAGATATCATCCTTGAGATAATGATATGAAACCTCCTCCTCTTGGCCTATAAATCAACCTCAGGCTAGAGGGTTTGAGGAGATGACTGAACGTAGACTTATGTTGCTCAAGTAAGGTTGGACAACTTATCATCCAAGGGGGGTATTATTGATCATTGGGAGGAGTCTCACTTCATCAAGGCCAAGGTTGTGTAACTCCTCTTAATTTTTGATATAATATGAATGAGTTTTTCTTTCCACTATGTTTTCCAATGGAATTGATGAATGGTTTATTTTGCTTCTATTTGTCCATTAAAATGACATAGGTACTAGTCTCCTTGATCACTAGTATAACTTGTATTGAATCATTTATTTTTCATATGCCTTTGATATTTTTTTCTGTCTCTAGGTCTTATCTTTAATCATTTCAGAAGTTGCATCAAGCCATAGCAGGATCTTCACTAGGCATGTCATAAAAGCTATGAATTTCATCTATTACGATTCTAGCTTTTGATTCGGTAGAGATAAACTTAGGGACATATTTTCTTGCTTGTTTTTTTGTTACTAGGGTTAATTGCTGAACCTAGGGATATTTCCTCTATCCACACTCATGATTAGTCTTCTATAACACCTCCTAAATATTTCACTTCTCCTTTTACTTGACTCTAATCATGCAATTTCACCTTTCGAGGTTTAACTTCAAGCGCATAACGCCTTATTTTTTATCCTTGTCACAAGTCGCAATTGCAACTTGCAGTGCTACCCTTCGTGGGCTCTAGAAATGTGATTTATGACTTAGACTATAGGGATAAACTTACAAAGTCACAAATTATAGTTTTAGTTCGTAACGACTTATACTCTAATCTCTAGAACTGTTATTTGCAACAAGGGCTATATGATATCTTTCCAACTCGTAAATCACACTTATAGTGTCTAGTTACTTACTCACTACCTTTTGAAATTGTGACTTATGACTTGTGACTAAAGGATACAGAGAGAAATAAATTCACAAATCACATATTTAGTGCCTTGTGACTTATTGAGTATCCTCTAGATTTGTGACTTGCGACTAGTCATTCCCCGCATCACATGTTACTTAAGCCTACCACAATTCTCCATTGTGACTGGCACTAGAAATTGTGGCTACAACTACAAAGTGATATTATCACTAGAAATTGTGATTGCGACTAGAAAGTGCTACTGCCACTAGAAATTGTGACTATGACTAGAAAGTTCCACTACCACTAGAAATTGTGACTGTGACTAAAAAGGGTGGCAATTACTAAAAAGTGTGACTATGACTACAAAGGGCGACTATGACTACAAAGTGTGACTATGACTACAAGGAATATGAAAGGTTACAAGGAATATGAAACTTCATGAGGAAGGCGAGAAGCTACCTCCCCATTTGTATAAATATACCTGCATGCCTCATTTATAAGGGAATTTTAGCACTTGAAATTGGCTACCAATTAGATAGTTATTTTGTGCTTAGGGAGCTAGAAGAACTTTGCACTTAGCATATAGAGGGTGAGATATGGAGAGGCTAAGGTTTTTTCTTAAAGATAAAGTGAGCATCTCACATTCCACTACTAGGTCTCGATGGGTTTGTTGGACATGTACATGAGTTTACAACTTGATTAATGAGAAGTTACTCAATTTTGGCATTAATTTTCCTGTATCTTAATGGTCATTGTATTGGTTATCCATTATTTCCATTATGCATACATGTGTGCTTCATATTTTTTATATGTTATTGAACTAATTCATAACTATTTCTTGTATGCTTACTTTTGAATATTTTCTTTTAATTCCACGCTAATTCTAGTCAACTATTGTGAACTAATTTGTAATTAAATTCTAGTATATTCTCATTCATATATGATGCAGGGGCATTAGGCTCAAGACAATACTTTGTATATAGATAGACACAGGGGGGTCTCATGGTTTTAATTTCCTATGTAATTATTCATATTTGAGTGATTTTTGGTTAAATGTAGAGAAAAAAATTGTAACTACCCTCGCATGATTAGAGGATAGAAGAAGTTGATTAGGTGGATTCAGTTTCAGGAAATTAGGGAGTTAGGCTAAATTTAGGAATTGAGGATTCCAAGAGTTTTTTTGAGTCATCGAGGGAACTGAATCGATTGACTATCCATTTGTATTAAAATAAGCCTTAGAGGCATTAATGAGGGAGAGCTGCATAGACCTGCATAGACCTGCATAGGCTAGAGATCCGGAGAGGCAGAGTAGGAGATAGAGGGGCCATCAAATAGAAGACCTGGCCAACCAAAGAGTGTAAGTGATTTCACTGTATAAATGAAGGAATTTGTTTCAGTACTGCATGCACATTATCTATTTTAATTCCTGTGTAATTGTTGATTAGTTATGCGTAAGAAATCCTTGCATATTTGTGTATTGTGTATGAAAACAAGACTCTATGATAGGGCTAGAATATGCTATGTTCAAATGGAAGAATTGATGTTAAGGGCCATGATTTGGACTAAATGCATGAAGGGTTTGTAGTTGAGCTCGTATGTATAAATGAGGAAACTGTTATAAATTCTGTGTGAAGATGTTTAATTCCATGGGAAATTATATGAGGGACTCTGTAACAGATCTCTGAGTTTTGTATTTAGTAAGAACCCGTATATCTTGGGAAGTTTCAATGTCAATGTCAAATTCGCAATTTTGAGTTGAAGGACTTATTATAGATCCTTGGAAGGATTGATCATCTGTCGAAGATTGAAAATTGGATGTGTTCAATCCTGTGTGAAATATTCAACATCAGTCGATGAGGTTTGATTCCTTCGATGAAAAATGTAGACAATATAATCTCTAAAATTGGGGTATAGTAAACCGTACAAAGAAACCTCCGTTTGATTGTATTTGGGTTGAGAAGCTGTGACGAAATGGAAATGGGTTACATTTCAATGGAGCCGTGCAAAGGAGAAATAAACAAGAGCAAGGGTGGAATTCCTTTATAAATTTTCGTTGAAGGAAAGCGGAACCTGGAGAAACGAAACAATTAGAACCGTGAGGACCCACGAAGGCGGTTTTGAAAAAAGAAACCCAGCGGTATCATGTGATCGTAAGAGTGGTAATTGGAATTGTAAAAAAACACAATGTGTGTCTTGGGTTGACGTGTGGCCTCAAGTGGTTTGGGAAAACCATTTTCACCACGCAATTTTGATGTGTTAAATAGCGAAAGAAAAAAAAAACGTGATGTGCCTTATATCCGTCAGATCTCATACCCAACCGATCAGGCGGTGGTCACATCATGAAGCTGCTCGAAGATAAATGGTATGTTAGCGCTGGGGCGCAACATTGTTTTATGTTGGCAAGTGGAATTTTATTAAAGTCTGGGTCATACCTGGATGGATATTCATGTGTGATAGTGTTTTAGTTAATGCGTCAATGTTTGTATATGTACGAGGCCTAATCAATAGGGGGTTATGTTTGTTATGGTGGAGCCTTGTTATGCTAAAAATTGGGTTCTTAATCAAGGAAATAATTAACATAGAAAGCGTATACATATATAGTGGCCAAGACATATGTGATAAAAGGGAAGCTTTGTCGTATATAGATATTAGTGTGTGGACCTATGTTATAAAATGAACTTTATGATAAAGTTCATCAGAACTCCATAAGGTGAAAGCCCAAGGATTTGGTTGGGTGTTTAATGAAAATCGAGTGGGTTTCAATATCTATGAAGTGGGGCATATAATATGTAATGAGGGTTTTATAACCTTTGAAGAAACCAGTTTCACACATTTTTGGAATGGTTGCATTATTCAATTGTCATAAGAAGGGCTTAATTCCAAGGTTCGAGAATTTGTCCAAGTAGCTATAAAGGGGGTTATAACCTCAGAGGTATTCAAATAAGCTTCTGAAGTTATATGGTGAAATTTCCAGACTTGGTTTGGATATTTAATTAATTTTCCAGCTCAAGAGATTAGAACAATGTGAGGTTGCCCAGATGGTTGAGATTTAATTGGGTGAAATTTTAGGGATTCATTTATATACACAGTAAACAGGGACTGTGGGTTTTAATCGGCATCATGTGTATCAGAGAAAAATTGAAATAGCTCTTTGAAAATTTATTTTTGAAATGCATATGTACTGAAACAGAGAAGAAAGTTGATGTTTAAATTTGTTTAACAAAATTTACAGATTTGATTAAGTGTGCAGTGCAGGTGAGAGGAACAACAAGATCATTCAGGTGTCTTGGGAGGTGAGTTGATGAGCCTTATTTGACTCCGGTTTGAAGGATTTTTTTGCAGAATGCAGAGTGCAAAAAATTGAGGAGGAGATCTCAGCAAAGGCAGATCACAGCTTTGAGAGCAGTGATAAAGATTCAAGCAAGGGATTCTGAGTGAAGAAGTGTGGCAGAACCTGGAGGATTCCCAGCAGAGGTTGGATGAAAGAAGAACATATGTGTTCTTGATAATAGTTGCAGAGTGAAGCCTAGAGAGACCAGAAGAGAGTGCTCAGAAGGTTCCAGCAGATAGGGGACCAATACTTGCCAAAAGCCGGATCCGGAGGAAGGGATTGGAGAGTTAAGTTGCAGCAAGAGAGCTTAATGTTGCAGAGACTTAGTGCAGCTTGTGAGTGAAGAACTCATGAAGGAGAAAATGGCTACTGATAGCTATAACAGAGATTGCAGAGGTTCTGAGAGAGACCACAACAGAAGAGTGAGGGAAGATTCCAAAGCAAATGGCATGAGGAAGAGACTCACTGATGAAGAATATTGGAAAGAGATAGCTGAGATCAGTAAGTAGCTTTATGAACTGGAGAGGATGATAGAGGAAAACCAGAGAGTTGGTTGGCTCATGAAGAATAAGGTAAAGTGGCAAAGGCTACAAATGAAGAGAGAGCAGATGATAAATTCTCAGAAAAAGGAGGGATTACTCAGGATGATTGAGTATTTGCAGAAGGACTTGAAGACTGAAACTTCAAGTGAGACCAAGGGGTCAAATGGCCTTACATCTGACAAATTTTGTATGTTTGCAGTGAAAACATGTAGAGGTGAAAAAACTACTGATGTTGTCACTAAGGAAGAAAATGGAACAACCAGATATTGTGAAAATGTCCATGCACAGTTGGAGAAAGGTTCTGCTTTCGAACATATTGAAAGAAGAGGAGATTTAAATTGTGATGATGGTTAGAAGCTGGAGGTTGGACAGCTTGAAGAGGCTGAAGAGAAGACCATTGAAGAATCTCTGAAGTGTATAGGAGACTTGGGACAACAGGGCGATTTGATGATCAAATCATCAAATGAGACCATGAGGTTTTATGTTTTTACAACTGACAATATTTGTGTGAATACAGGTATTGAAGACAGTTCATATGATGGAGTTGTGGTAAATGAAGCTGATTGTTTCCAAGAAAGATATGATGATTATATTTTGGAGGAAGATCAGTTTGAATTACTACAGCAAAAGGAATTCATAAATTCCTTGTTTTATAAAAGAGATTGTTTCAATGGGGACATGATAGTTATGTCTGATGGTGATCAATTTGTTGTTAATGAAAAATTGTTTTTGTTGAATGGCAAATTGAAGAGTGATGGAAAGATAGTTGAAGTTATTGTAGAGATGGCAAATCAGAATTCTATTATGATGAAAGATGAGAAGATAGTGACAGCAGGAAACTTGACTTGTGATAGAAAGGAAGATAGTGAAGACGGTATGAATGTTTTCTCAGATGAGATGCCAAGATTGTAGCATGATTTAAGTGTTCTACAGCATAGGATAGAAACACAGAGAAAGGGTGTTTAGATTGTAGAGGCATAGATGACTGAGGATAAGGAAGTTCATACTTATGAACTAGAGTAGAGAGACATCCTTGAAGAGGATGATGCAGAGAAGGGACTAACTGACAGTCTCAAGGATTGGACTCAACATACTGATGTGCTGATAGAGAAGAAAATAATTTCAGGACAACATACTGAAATGTTGGCAGAAGAAGGAAAGGCACTGAGGCCTTATGGGTTTTGTTTTGACAATTGTTTTGTGAATGCAGATTCTATTGATGATGGAGAAAATTTGACACCACTGGACAACCAAAGAAAGGAGGAGGAGAATTCTGTGGAAATGTTTAATCCATGGAATGGAGAACTTTAGTTGCTGGAGATTATGCTGAATCAACAGGATTCAATGCAAGAGAAGGAACCTCAATTTCAAAATTGGGGATTGAAGAATGTGAAGATACAAAGGAATGAAGGTAGTGAAGATTTTCTGATTCTTGGAAGAGACTTATAATTTCCGAAGGAAGAATTGGTGACTAAATCATCAATTGAGGCCATTGGGTCTTGTGTTTTTGAAATTTATAATTTGACTGTGGTTATAGGGACTGCAGAAGACAATCCTTCACTTGGAGTTGTCTTGAACGAAGATGAGTAGCTGAAGGAAGGTGAGACAATCATGTCTCATGTAAAAGAACTTGTTATTTCTGTAGATGACAAGGAAAAATTGGCTTGTATGATGGGCCAAGAGAAACTTGTGGGGAAGACTTTTGGAGCTGTTACAGTAGCAGAGAATCAGAGTTTTACTCTAATAGAAGATGAAAATGCAGCACTTGAATAACTTGATTTGATTGACAGAATCAATCAGGAAGAAGGAAGACAACTACTGAGGATTATCAAAAAAGGAGAAGAAGAATTTACTAAACCAAGTTTACAGCATATTGATGGGATTCTTGAAAGAAGATGGCCGAAATGTTTGCTGAAAATAATTGAAGAGAATGAAATGGCAGAGCAGTAGATTGGAATGTTGCTAGAAGGAATGTTAGAGCAATAAATTGAAGTGTTGCTAGAGGGGGAAGAGACACAAAGAGTTTATAATTTTGATGTTTGTTTCATGACAGTAGGTACTGATGGAAGGACTAAGGAATTTTTGGTCCAGGAGAAAAAAGAGACGATGATATTGACTGGCAATTTAAATACTCGTCTGAAGAATTGCTGAAGATAGAGAATGAAGAAAGTGTCATGAGTGACAATCAAGAAGAGTTTTTCAGTTGCAGAAGACAAGAGGGTATGGATGATTGGGTGGCCGTAAGCATGGCAGTAAGAAGAGCTACAGATACAGCTAAAGTAAGCATAGGATTAAGAACTAGGCAAGCAAGGGCTCAGCAAGAGAAAGTGAGAGTTCAGCAAGTAAGAACTCAGCAAGCAGAAGCAGAGGTAGAATTTCAGCAATTGAGATGGAGCAGTATCCAGCAGTCAGAAGATAAATTAGATCAAGAAATTGAATTTATGAGAAGACTGATGGTGAGAGTGTCTGAAAAGAAGGCAACAGTAAGAAAACAGAGAAACAACAACAACAACAAGAAGACAGTCACAGACTGTGAAGGCATGGCAAGTGGAAGGATGCAACATAAAGTATGGAAGCCTAAAGGAGTGCAAGGGAAGAATTTTGCAGCAGATGATCAACTACAGAACAAAGTGTGGGATCCAGGAAGACATGGATGGAAGCACATGATCAGGAGATCATGAATCATTTTAACCTAGGGAGTCTGATGCAGGGGCATTAGGCTCAAGACAATACTTTGTAAATAGATAGACATAGGGGGGTCTCATGGTTTTAATTTCCTATGTAATTATTCATATTTGAGTGATTTTTGGTTAAATGTAGAGAAAAAAAATTGTAACTATCCTCGCATGATTATAGGACAGGAGAAGTTGATTAGGTGGAGTCAGTTTTAGGAAATTAGGGAGTTAGGCTAAATTTAGGAATTGAGGATTCCAAGAGTTTTTTTGAGTCATTGAGGGAACTGAATCGATTGACTATCCATTTGTATTAAAATAGTTCTCAAAGGCATTAATGAGGGAGAGCTGCATAGACCTGCATAGAGCTACATAGGCTAGAGAGCCGGAGAGGAAAAGTAGGAGATAGAGGGGCAATTGAATAGAAGACCTGGCCAACCAAAGAGTGTAAGTGATTTCACTATATAAATGAAGGAATCTATTTTAGTACTGCATGCGTATTATCTGTTTTAAGTCCTGTGTAATTGTTGATTAGTTCTATATAATAATGCCCTGCGTATTTGTGTATTATGTATGAAAACAAGACTCTGTGATAGGGCTAGAATATGCTCTGCTCCAGTGGAAGAATCGATGTCAAGGGCCATGATTTGGACTGAATGCATGAAGGGTTTGTAGTTGAGCTCGTATGTATAAATGAGGAAACTGTTCTAAATTCTGTGTGAAGATGTTTAATTCCATGGGAAATTATATGAGGGACTCTGTAACAGATCTCTGAGTTTTGTATTCAGTAAGAACCTGTATATCTTGGGAAGTTTCAATGTCAATGTCGAATTCACAATTATGAGTTGAAGGACTTGTTATAGATCCTTGGAAGGACTAAGCATCCGTCGAAGATTGAACATTGGATGTGTTCAATCTTGTGTGAAAGATTCAACATCAGTCAATAAGGGTTGATTCCTTCGATGAAAATGAAGGCAATATAATCTCTGAAATTGAGGTATAGGAAACCCTATAAAGAAACCTCCGTTTGATTATAGTCGGGTTGAGAAGCCGTGACAAAATGAAAATGGGTTACATTTCAATGGAGCCGTGTGAAGGACGAATAAACAAGAGCAAGGGTGGAATTCCTTTATAAATTGTCGTTGAAGGAAAGTGGAACCTGGAGCAACGAAACAATTGGAACCGTGAGGACCCATGAAGGCGGTTTTGAAAAAAGAAACCCAGCGGTATCGCGCAATCGTAAGAGTGGTAATTGTAATTGTCAAAAAAACGTGATGTATGTCTTGGGTTGACACGTGGCCTCAAGTGGTTTGGGAAAACGATTTTCATCGTGCGATTTTGATGTGTTAAAGCGTGAAAGAAAAAAAAAAAACGCGATGTGCCTTATATCCGTCAGATCTCATACCCAACCGATCGGGCAGTGGTCGCATCTTGAAGCTGCTCAAAGATAAATGGTATGTCAGCACTGGGGTCCAACATCGTTTTATGTTGGCAGTTGGTTTTTTATTAAAGTTTGGGTCATACCTGGATGGATATTCATGTGTGATAGCCTTTTAGTTAATGCGTGAAGGTTTGTATATGTACAAGGCCTAATCAATAGGGGGTTATGTTTGTTATGGTCGAGCCTTGTTATGTTAAGAACTGGGTTCTTAATCAAGGAAATAATTAACATAACAAGTGTATACATATATAGTGGCTAAGACATATGTGATAAAAGGGAAGCTTTGTTGTATATAGATATCAGTGTGTGGGCCTATGTTATAAAATGAACTTTATGATAAATTTCATCAGAACTCCATAAGGTGAAAGCCCAAGGATATGGTTGGGTGTTTAATGAAAATCGAGTGGGTTTCAATATCTATGAAGTGGGGCATATAATATGTAATGAGGGTTTTATAACCTTTGAAGAAACTGGTTCCACACATTTTTGGAATGGTTGCATTATTCAATTGTCATAAGAAGGGCTTAATTCCAAGGTTCGAACATTTGTCCAAGTAGCTATAAAGGGGGTTATAACCTCAGAGGTATTCAAAGAAGCTTCCGAAGTTATATGGTGAAATTGCTAGACTTGGTTTGGATATTTAATTAATTTTCCAGCTCAAGAGATTAGAACAATGTAAGGTTGCCTAGATGGTTGAGATTTAATTGGGTGAAATTTTAGGGATTCATTTATATACACAGTAAATAGGGACTGTGGGTTTTAACCGGCGTCAATATATGTCTTAGATGGTTTCAGCTCATTGACTTTGCTTCAGACATAATCCTTCTCATTTTTTTGATTTTATAATCTTGTAGTTTGCACTCCAAGCTATCAATCGTGGGTTGATTTTGTCCCCATTTTCTAGGCATTTTTTTTCTTTCTCTCCTAGCATCTTCACATTTGACAACCAGGAGTAAACCACACATAGTGACAGTCAGACCCACAGACTAGATGGGGATCCTATTCCAAATGGTGTGAGGTCTTATTGGGACTTCACATTGGGGAGACTCTCTAATTGTTGGTAGGACATTTTTTCCCATCAACGGATGGAGAAGTAAAGGTAAAGGAAAATTATTGTTATTCCAAGACATAATCCTTATTAATTATATGCATAAAGTCTTATTACCCCAAAAAAAATCCTTAATTCCATATGATATTGAAAAAAATTATGAGTAATTTGTGGAGAAATTAAGGTACAATTATTAGTATTGGCCATTGACCATGACTATTTTTACCCTTATTATTCCAACTTATACAATTCCCATTATGTAAAGTGTAATATTTGTTTTACGCTCATTTTTTGGTTTTAACTTTAATGTTGGAAGTTAACATTCGTAATTAATGTTACTAAATAACATTTGCATAGATATTAATATATTACAAGTTAAAGTTATTGAACATGTTTTCCCAGGGTAGCTTAATAGGAAATTACCATGATATGAAGTATTGTGTAAACCAAGAAATTCTATCTTGAACATGTTGCCTTAAGGGATAACTTAATTGACGATCATCATGATATAAAGTATTGTGTAAACTAAGAGATCCAAAGTTCAAATCCCCCAAAAGCAATACAATCTATAGAGAGGAAGATTGTCCTAAGCCCCAAAGGTATAATAGTAGTGGTCAAAATCAACTTCATACTATGTAAGTATGAACAAAACCCAGTTTTCAGTTCCAACAATACAAAAAAAATTATATTAAACAATTAAAAACATAATATTTTATTATTATTTTTTATTAAAACAAAAAATAACAAAGAAAAAAAAACAACCAAAAAAGATAGAGAACATTATTACTATAAATATTATGATGAGAAATTTTACGTCTTATACTTTTTTAAAAACCAATTTTATATAGATAGTAAAATAAAATAAAATAAATAAAATTATATTGGTTTTGTATTATGAGTTATGATATGTTAATCACGTATTATTTGAATAATGAAGCTATGTGATAGGAGTTAAGCCATGTAAATTGAGTTAAATAACTTTCTTAAACAATGTAATTACATTTAAATATTCTATTTTATGTGTAGCTCAAGACTGAGAGATAACTAAAAAATAAGTATAAATCATTATTGTGAATTAGGATTAAGATACGATTTTTATGTTTTCGATGGTAAAATGTATAAACGAAATATACACAATAATATAAATCCACCAAAACAAGGGTGCATTAGAAGCAACAAGGAGACCATGATATGAAAAGAGAGAAAATGGAAAGGATTGCATGGATGATTTGATATTTATTCTATCCTATGGGTACAAACCTTTTTTATCATTCTTCTTTAAAAAAAAATTTGCCACCTATCATTGACTTTGGTGGCCCTTTGATATTTCCCATGCTTCTCGGGAAAGGTGCATTTTTCCTATCCAAACTCTTGGAGGAAAACTATTATTTACCATTATGGGTGAATTCAATCTTATTCTTTGGAAGGGAATTGACCACATTCCACTCTCATGTGTATTCTCCATTCTCCCATTAAATGTTCTTGTTTTGTTGGGTTATGGAAGGTATCTATGTCAATTTTGCCATGTGACAGCAAGATAATCTCATGCATTTTTTGTTAAGAGCATGTACAGATTTCGGTATTTTTTATAATTTTGAGGGTATAATCATTCCTAGAACTCCTACAACAACTAATTCAAACACTAGCAACTTGCAAGCATACTAGTGTTGTTCATGGATTAATTTGAGTAATTATTCTCTTGCAAGTCATTCCAAGTAAGAAACCTGCACTTTTAGACTCTTGTTGCCTAGATTAGAAGAAAAGAGAATTATCGAAGAACTATTAAGCAAAGAAAAATAAAATCTTCTAAAAAAATATCATAATAAATTAGTTCATATTTTTTTTTACGAAAATAACAAAATATTCAATTTATAAAATAAGAATATATATATATGAAAAACATATTTAATACATATTTTACATTTCCTTTTAATATTAGAAATTTGGTTTTTGTGATTCATAATTTCGATAAAAATCACATCAAGATATGCAAGCAACTTAGAATAATTTTAAAATTTTTTATAAATTTAAAAAAAAAAACTATAAAAAAATGATATTATACCTTAACTTTTTATTTAATTAAAAATATATATATATATATATATATATTTATATTTTGTAAATTTAAATTAAAAAAAAAAAAAAACATAAGATATTTTTTTTTCAATCATCATTAGCCATGATACAAAACGTAGATGCATATACAAAATAAATAAGAAATGCAAGTCTGTAATGCAAGTAGAGACTAATAATAATGATTGAATTCTTAAAGCTGACTTTGACTAAATATATTAAATAATTTAAAATCAAATTTCTACTTAGAAGGTTCTACGATGACTTCTTGGATGTGAAAGAAAATATTGGAATTAAATTAAAGATACGAGGTATATTGGATACAACTCAGCAAGATCATTACAAATTTCAATTTTGACAACAAAGTCCATTGTGACCAATGAATACTCTTTTCAGATGACTTGAAGTGAATAGTTGTTAGATTATCCTTTATATAGCATACCGGACTTCCAATCAAATAGACTCCTGCAATAATGTGTACCTGTCCCATGGTTCTTAATCAAAATAGGAAAAGTTGTATTTGATGTCCTTTTGATAATGTATTGACATTATTGATGTGCAAGTTGGCCATGAATTAGCCACAACTTTTGATGAATAAGAAGGACCCACTTTGGAGTTAGTGCTGACAATCATAAAGTTTGGTTTTCCATGCCCTTTCCCTTTCTTAAAGTAATGAATGGTACTCAATAGCTTTTCTTTCTCAACATCTCAATCACTTCTTTGGGATCATTTTCAAAAGTTTCATAACCTCTTTTCACATTGGCTACTTATTTCTCTCCAAACCCACTTTTTCATTCTCATAGCAATGAAGCTTACTCTTGATTACCTTGGAATATTTATAATGTTAGATTGATCATTTTAGAGTCTTTATAATATTATGCTTCAAAATTAGTTTGATGCGATATTGGCCTTTATAATTTATTTTTTATATTTGATTGTTTTAATGAAAATCAGTATTGGTTAGTAATAGTATGGTATTATGAGATATTTTATTATTATAGGTAGGAAATATGAGTGTGGTATGTTGATTTCACCATTATAATAATAATTATTATAATTATAATTTAAAATAAATATTTTTGTTTTAATTTTTTATTAAAATAAAAATTTACATTTTTTCTTAATATTTTTAGCTATGTATTTTAAGAAATTTGATTCCTTTCAAGACTTAATAAATATGAAGTTAAAATGAATCTATGTTTACAAAAATAAATAAATTTAAGAGTGGTCATATTGTAAAGATTTACATGTAAAAATCCTTAAATATAGGAAAAGTATTTTAACATAGTCAAATGCATGTTTAATTCAATGTCTTCTTAATCCTTTTGGAATGTGGTGGTTAAGATAAAACTAATTTTATCAAAAAATTAATTATGTTAAGGTAATTTTTTAATGTAGCTTTATTTTTATAGAAGGGTCATTATAGTAATGTTAGTCTTTAAGTATTAAGGGGTTTCTGCAGTGCATTATATTATATATCATTTTTTGGAATTCAACCGTGTTAAGTAATTCAACTATGATCATTCCATGAGAGGTAGTTATAACTGACTAATTTCTCATGAATTTTGAATATTCCTCTTAGCACTCATTGCATCAGGTAATGATCACAAGGGTGAAGAAGTGCGATTGAAACTAGTGAAATGAATCACATCACTTCAATCATCACTTCTAAGACTTACACCTGGTAACCAGGTCTTTCGAAGAGGTCACCCATCCCCAGACCGCCTCTAGCTCAAGCGCGTTTAACTGTGCATTTTTCCCCACAATCAAGCCCACTTAGCGTACTACCCCATTTTCGAAACCTTAGCAAGTCTTTTTCCTCATGAACTATTCAAGTAGAGCTCCCTTTACTCTTTTGTTTTCAAGTATTGAGGGGTTTCCGCAGTGCATTATATTAGATATCATTTTTTGGGATCCAACTGCGTTGATTAGGTAATTCAACTATGACCATTTCCATGAGAGGTAGTCATAACTAACTAATTTATCATTATTTTTTAATAATCCACCTAGTCTATCATCTTTATTATCACTTTAAGAAGTTTTGTCACACATCTACTTAATGAATGACAATTGAAAATTTGTTTCCTTCAATAATTATATCTTATTGTCGTAATTTGGTGTTGATGTTGAAATTATAAAGCTTCCAATTCAAGACACTCAATTTTTTAATTCAAATGCATCTTTAATTCAATTTTTTACTAATCATTTTGGAATTTGGTAGTTAAGATAAAACTAATTTTATCAAAAACTTAACTATGTTAAGATAAATGTCTTTCAGACTAATCACATAATTAGGATTTGGTCGACTTTTCGAACCATCTAATGTGGTTCATCCTCAGGACAAGGTGAAAAAAGATGATCGATATTAATGAATAAATAGTGAGGATGCATCATTACCTGGAGATAGCCATTGAAAACTAGCCGTTAAAAATTAGTCATTGAAAACTAGTTGTTAAAAACTAGCCATTATTAGTAAGTTAGTTTAGAAAATTTAATTATAGGGGGTTTATGATCCAAAATAACGTCGCTTAGGGCCTCAAAACGGCTTCGGAAGTTCAGGACCCGAAAAACTGCTATAAATAGTAAATTGTGTTGAAACTTACAAACTGAAATAACTGATGGTGGGGATTCAAATGGACTCGGTGGGTGGCCACCAATATCCACCTGAACTATTAATGCCCCAAAATGGCTTCCGGTGTGCAGGGCCCGAAAAATTGCAAAAAATAGTAAGCTGCTGGAAGTGAAAATCTGCAAGAATTGATGTTGCGAGTCCAAATGGAATAGGTGGGCCACCACTGATATCCACCTGGATCAGTTTAATGAATAATATATGTTTTTTATTAATATATTATTCATTAACCCCCCTGTAATTAACTTTTCTAAACTAACTTACTAATAACAGCTAGTTTTTAACAACTAGTTTTCAATGGCTATCTCCAGGCAATGATGGATCCTCACTATTTATTCATTAAGATCGATCATATTTTTTCACCTTGTCCCGAGGCTAAACCACATTATATGGTTCGAAATGTCGACCAAATCCTAATGATGTGATTAATCTGAAAGGCATTTATCTAAATTATGGATCACATAAGTCTTATATCTAATATTAATTGTGTTTCGTTAACTTTTTATGTAGCTTTATTTTTATAGAAGATTGGTTATAGTAATGTTAGTCTATCGTCTTGCTTATCACTTTAAGAATTTTTCTCACACATCTTGTTAATGAATAACAATTGAAAATTCATTTCCTTCAATAATTATACCTTATTATACATAATTGTGTGTTGATGTTGAAATTATAAAGCTTCCAATTCAAGATGCTCAATTTTAATAAATTATTTATGTAAAATAATTTGAAATAGAGAAAATGTCATCACACAATATTTCAAATCCTTGGGCATCCTTATCAGAAATTAATTGTATTTTTATTTTGAAATTTATTTTCAAATCTTTGTTTAAGAATAAAATGGCCTCAAAATCAAACAAATATCGAAAATATTCTCCAATTTTGACTTCCATTTCATTTCATCCTCAGCACCAAGCTCAAATGGTAAGCTTAGTTCTAAAATGTCAAATTTACTTTAAAAAATTGAGACCTCCACAAGAAATGATTGGAAGCGTCATTTACTATTTGGACTAATTTAATTCCAACATATAAGAAGATCCTCTCATCACCAAGGTCTACGTGAAAGCATGAAGATGAGTTACACTTTTAGGCCAAATGTGGCAATGAAATTTCAAGTTTTCCTATTTTATTGAACTTCACCCCTCAAAATTCATATAAGAATTATGAATTTCGATTCGGAGTAAAAAGACAATATCTGGAGAATTATGTTGTTGTCCTCATGATATTTTAAAAAAATAATAATAATAATCTCTCAATTTTCCATTAAATGCAATATATGTCCTTGCTTATTTCACAAAACTTAAGAGATATGTGTGTATTCACATAACATAACTTAGTCAAAAAGAATATATTTTACTATATATATATACACACACACACACAGAGAATTGAGTTTTTCATAGTAAAAATTTATTTTTTCTTCTTTTTTTCGATGTTGGCGAAGTAATATTTCAATAACATTTTGGAGACACGTGTTCACGTAAGATTTTTTTCAACTCTTTAAATAAATTGAAAAGCCAAGAGTTTCCTTTTCAAGAGGACTCGTAAACGAAAATGGTGGTATTTTTTGAAATTTTTTCGTTTCGTATATTTTGTATTATTGATTTTTTATTTAGCACCTTTGAAACTATCGAAAAAAAAATGCAAGTACTGTGATTAAAAGAAAGCATATGAAAAATTTCATATTAAATTGAAAGTGTTAAATTCATATGCCATTGGATAGAGGATTCTTTCACGAATCCAACGTGATTAAATCCACAACTTAAGGAAATGTTTTGCCTAAATCCAATAGGGTACAAAACGGGGTTGTAGAGAAAGTTGTAGAAGAGGTGCTGAAACTGCAAATTTTAGGACTTCAAGAGCTCGATTGAGCACTTTAAACACTCAATCAAGCGCTTAAATTAAAAATTCAAATTTCTTGACCTAGCGGTAAAGAAACCCTTGATTAAGTGACACACGTGGTTATCCAGTAGCTCGATCAAGCTTGAATGCTCAATAGAGCCATTAAAAAGCTAAATCACGAGTGGCCTAGCCAAATTTTTATTAATGGCATTAATGGTGGAGCGTACGGATCAAGGGCTCGATCGAGCCTCTTCTTACAATAAATAGTGTAGTTTATAAATTCAATTGTGCAAAAAACAACAAACGTTATTTCGTAGAGAGATAACAAAGCGTTGAAATTACATAAATATTCACAAAAAACATCGGAAATTGGAGATTTGGGTCTAGAAAAGAAAGAAATTTCTATCCATAGAGAAAATATGAAAGAAAGCTAGAGAAAGGATGATAAAAAAACATCAAACATTGAGAGAACAAGAATCATGCAAATACAGACAATTTATATTGTCTCACTTCTCATATTGCTTGCTCCAAATATTATTAAAAACTAGAAACAAGTGAAGAATGAAACAATATAATTAAGATAAAATAAGCATTGAAAGTAACACCATGTAGTTAAAAAACGAGTTGTAACAACCACTAAAGAAAATCACTTGAAACCATACAAAGTAGTGAAAATCACTTGAAACCATGCAAATTATTGAAAACTACTTGAAACCATAGTTTATTGAAAAAATTTTAAACCACTTAAATTCATGCAAACTATGAATCACCTTAGAATTGCAATGGTTTAAGATAACCCACAAAAACTAAGGATGTGATTTAACAAAAGAAAACCATTGTGACATAATTTCCATATATTGTTTACATGAATTACAATTCATGGAAATTTATTTATAAGAGGGATTAGGAAAAACGGTTGTCAAATAGGTGGTCCAAAACCTATAAACAATAGTTTCATTAATATTTGATATCCAAACTAGGAGTTTTAAAAGAGAGGAAATGTGGAAATATCTACAAGGAGAAAGAATATCCATACTTCCAATGTGCCTGAATTGAGAAGACATTATTTGTTAAACATATATTAACAACATTAGAATTTCATAACATTCATCATTATATATAGTATTTAATTCTTTGAATCCACTAAAACCTCTATATCTTGATTTATTTTTGTTTGCTTATCAAAAACTTCATTGTCCTTTTCACTCCCACATTTCTTCCACTTTTTATTTTTAGTTGTGAAATTCTCTATAGTTATGATAGGTTCTTCCTTTAAGAAATATATTCTTCCTATGGTTTTATCATAATTTAAGTTACACATTTTAAAACGTTAAATCGTATTGTGCTTCTAATGAAGAAAATTCATTCCAACTAATTTGATTTTTGTATAGTAGGATTTCAAATATTAACATACTTAAAAATTAGTTGAATAGGTTCCTTATTATATCATGAAGTGTCTATTTATGTATTGTATGGTTTTCCAGTCACAATTTATCATATAGTTGATTAACTTTGTATGAATGTATAGTATATATTTTGCTTTATCTTATGAAATAGTTTTGACCCTTCAATTTGGTAATCACTAGCTTGATTTTTTAAGAATCTCTCATTCTCTCAAATTCAAAATATTCACCACATCATTAATTTATTTAAGTAATAATTCCCTATGAACTCATTTCGTGAGACTTGAAACCGAAACCTAATTAAACATAAAATCTATAATTGATTCAATTAACCTAAGGAGAATTTGAAACATTAAAAACACGCATAAAGGTCTAGGCTACAGATGTGTTCTAACGTATTTAAACATATGATTTGTCATTACTTGTCTATGTTACATTTTGAAGGTAGTCATCATTCCACTTATGTAAGTATATTGGATCGTTCTTCATGTATCTCAGGTATATTGGATGACGCTCCACGTATCAAAAGTATATCAAAGTAATTCCTATCGTACATGACACATTAGACAACACTACCATAGACCACACTTCCACGTACCTCCAGGTGTATAAGAAGGTCCTCATTAGGATGAAATCCAACCCTAGGTAACTGGGTTGGTTACCTTGTTATCTATGATACAACGAACACAAAATTCATGAATATTTCCTACATGTAATAGAAATGATACTCTATAGTTCGTAGTGAATTGGTAGTATTTATCTACCTAGTTACCCCCTTTTTTTGTTTTGTGTCTTTAAAGGTTTAAAATTAATCGATAAAATGTTAAAAAGAAAACTTGTCACTTGCGTAGGATGCAAATACTTCCTCCTGTACCTCCTGAGGAAATACCTAGATATCGAAATAATAAGAAAGCAAAAACTACCGAGGGTACATTGGAAGTTACTCCCAATAAAACCACATCAAAAGTTTATCAACGAGACTTGTCACTTCCTATCAATACTGATCCAAATTGAAGATCTCACAGTATAACATCAGGTTAAATCCACATAAATGTGTCTTTTGTGTTCATTTCAGTATAATTCGCAAATTCATAAATTTTGAAACAAGGAATCTGCATCAAACCTCTCAAAGTAAAAGCGATCCATGAATTTTGTTCACTATCTTCACTTGTTTAGTTACTACACCTCCAAAGGAAGGCTAAATTTCTATGGATATCTGTCCCCAATTATGCAGAACTTATGAAATGATTTACTCACCTATTGAAAAAATGGGATCCCTTCCATTGGGATGATGAAACCCAAAATTATTTTGATGCTTTGAAAGATTCCCTAGTTTGAGAATCATTGGTGTACCCCCCTAACTATCAATGAGATTATTTACTACATATTGATACAGTTATTACTACCATTGTTATGGTATTGTTTCAAGAGGATGACCAAGGAGACGAAAATCCTATATACTACTCGAGTCGAAATTTGGATGATACTTTTTTTTTCACAAAGAAAAAATTCATAACTTTTCATTTAAGATAGGTTACATGTTACAATTTGAATGATACTAATATCAAGTACACTCACATTTAAAAGTTAGCTTCCGAATTGATTTTTATTTATTGAGGATGAATTATTTTATCTTTCATCATATTTTGCATCACCATTTTTTTTACATAGAGACTGATACCTTTACTAGTGCGTCATTCTTCTACCCATATTTCCCTGAGCTCGAAACCCTTTTATTTCCATGTTTCAACTTATAACCCTTGGTCCATGTCAACTTCGGCTACTTAGTTTCCTACTATAAAATCATATCATGAACTTCCACATATGGTGATTTCTTAAATAAATATGTGCATGTTTACTATTCACTTGTCTTATGATGATGATTCGCTTAAATTACAAGTATTTTTTACTCTACTATGTAGGGATGGAAATTAAACAACCACATGATGGGGAAGATGTGTCCCATCAAGTTGATCAACTAGATGATGATCAAGATGTGCCAGATGGATCTTATCAACCAATATAGGAACATGTGCCCTATAAATTTGAACAATTGTCACTAGGGGAACGACATGTGCCATGTCAAGCTAATGTACCAATAGAGGAAGAAGGTTTTCCATATCAAGCTGATCAACCATTAGAAGAACAAATTGTTTCCACTCAAGTTCACATGATAATGAGTTGCAGTGGTTTGGAAAGGGGTGGAACATCTCCAATAAATTTTGATGCAAGAACATTAGAGGACCTTAGGGATCCTATCCCTGCTCGCATTATTAGAGACTATGTCAATAACATCATTCAACAACATTTTGAAGAACATTCAGCTGTTGCACAAGCTCATATACTACATGGGTTGATCAAACATAAGAAAATAAAACATGTCACAAAGCGTTTGTGTGTACAAGATGCTAAAATAAATAAGAAACATATTAATTTCACTAAAAATATATCAAAGGCGTTCACTATGCTGGGAAAATCAAGAAAATTCCATGTTCGAGTTGCACGCGGGGAAATGCCAACTGTTATTGTTGGTTCGATTACATCAAGACAACAAAAGTTGGAAGCAATGTAGAAATTTCTCCATGTATCAAGAAAAAACTTGCACATGCATACCAATTTAGTATTCGAGTGAATGAAAATGGTGAATCTACTTGTTGGGCTCTTTTCACCATCCAACCCTACCAAGGCAAACTTACAATAGGAATCAACGCATTTGTGGTAGAGTTTTGGTAGAGTCATTCCCATGCTATTCCATATATAAATCATGTCATATGCTATCACAAAGCTAAAGGTGTGTATGTGTAACATGCTAAGCACATTGTAGAAATGAAAAAAGTTGCATTGTTCAAGGAATTTCAGGAAATCAATCTCCATGTGAAGATATCCATAAGGATGTTTCATAAATTGAATCCATGATTTATTCGGCCTAATAAAATCCATGACACATTTTTTTGCTGATATCATTTTGAATTTTAGATTCATTATGCCACTTTCTGGGAATTTTACAAGAATAATTGTTACGATGACCCTCCTCCTCCTATAATTCATCATTTTGTTTCATCAATATTGTGCAGAATGGAGCCACAAGATTTGTGTTACAAGAAAACATGTATATGTGGGATACGATGCATTGAATGTGGTGATTTGACATTGCGCCATAGGAACTTTCTTATTGATCCCAACCAGTATGGATGCAAGATGTCACCGTCACATGAAATAACTATGATTATGTCTTAGAAAATCAATTAGCTTCTTCAATTCTGGTGCATAACAAGATCAAATATGTTTAAGATGAGATTCCTATTTCACATTTCATGGGTGTGTTTCAAAACCAAATATATAAATATATCAAACACTTGCACAGGTCCAAGTGGAAAGCATCTAAATTTAAGAATTCTCGTGAAGTATTTCATTTAGACAAAATTTTATCAATGTTGGAATTTAATGAGAATTACATATTTTTTCCTTAGACATATATTTAGAGTTAGTATTATCACTTAGACCAAGTGTCCATATTGGTAGATGTTCTGCAAAAAAATGCAACAGTTAGACATTGATGGTAGGGATAGCACTAACGAGTCACATGATGTGATTAAGGAGTATCACTTTTACATCAGTGATGATCGTGAGCATGACACATTTTTTGTGTAACATTTCTTTGACCTGATTTATGAATCATTAAAAAAAAATTGCATATCATTCAGGAAGCATTGGATATTATCAGATGGTTATGTAGGGTAGTTTAAGTAAGAACAAAATTTTTATTGGTTGAGCCGATTACATAAGAAGACAAAAATTCGACATACCTGGAGCTACTTTGAAACGATGCATGGAAATGATGAGCATGATGGTGCAGGTTCTTGTGTGAAGCAAGAACTTAGGAGGTACCAAATGATTCATGATGCATATCAACTCAAATCATCACTAGAGGTGGTCAATTGGTGCAGATCCCATTTAGGACATGAGGTCACAAATCTACAAGGCCTGTGTGTAGGTTCTTCTAGAATATTGAACTTAACGATGTCAATAGATCCATTCCTTGGTATTGCAATATGGTATAAGGAACAAGATAATTAAACTTGAAGCAAAGACAGGGGGAATATTTGTCATCCAGAAAAGAAACTCGCGTTATTTTATGAGTTTTTCATTGGTGTTGATGGATGTAAACTTGATCACTGTGAAAGGCATGGGTAAGTGTAATGATGTAAATATGCCCCTCTTAATCCAAAGGGACCTCATCTAATTTTGACATGGCAGGATATGCAGAATGAAGAGGCCATGATTTCACTTGATCATGATCGAGTATATGATCTTGTAAAATAAGCTATGTGGCTCATATATCATTAACAATTTCATCTATAAATTGAAATCTTGAATGTATTTAACTAATACATATTTTTTATTTTGGTTGTAGGCGATGATTTTGCTGTCACTACCCCCGCATGAAATGAATAGAATGTGTCCTACTATTTGATGTGATGCACACAAGTGAAAAGTAGGTCGGTGAGACCATATGAATATGGACAGTTCACATACCAAATTGGTGGCATGGTTGTGATGGCTCATTTTTTTAAAAGGTTAAAAAACATATTAATCACATCATTTATAGAGATTTTATGGCTGAATATATATCTTGTTAATACAGTCATCTAGTCATAGCATATCAGATCAATTTCATATAAATAAAATCAAATAAATGTGAACCAAGGAGATAGAAGATGGCAGAGTCATACCATGAACATATTATGGATACTTGTATTCCTATGAGCCATTGGCGAGATGAGTAGATGATTCAAATGAAAATCCATGAAGCTGAGTGTATAGCATTCAAGTGTAATAAAATCTAGTATAAGATATCACAAATGTATGATTTTTGTAATTTATAAATATGACAGTTGAATACTCTTGTAATTTTGTAATTTTGAATAGATAAATTTTTCCCTCATATCTAGGATGAATTCATAATGGTGTGCATATATTTTAAATAAGTTTTAGTTTTGTTTAGGTGCTTAAGTTTCTAAAGTACATCAAATTTCAAGGAGGTGCTTTAGAATCAACAGAGATATAGATTTAAATTTAATTAAAAAAATTCATCTTCAATTTTTTAAATGTCATGTGTATGGTATTCATGTTAAGCATGCAAGAAATTTTATATATCTATATACATGTCATATATATTTGATTTCTATAAAATCCATTTCAATATATAACAACCAAGTCGATATGGTTCATTTGACTTAAAATTGAAATTCAACTATCTAAGTTATGAACAATATTGAAATATTTTTATGTTATTAATAATAAGTATATCATGTGTCAGTTTGATATAAAACATGGAAAGAGTTACACACGTGCTTCATATTGGAATGTAAGAAGTGAAACAAACAAAAAAACAAACAAACAATATATATATATCATGTTATGACTATTAATATAATCAAATAAAAATTATTAATAGTTTATATCTTGACATCTAAATTAAAATCATTGTAATTTAACATACATTGATTGTGCACTAAAAGACGCTTTCTACAAATTCAATATTAAATTGATTTACATGATACATTTTATTTCATCTTAATTATTAAAGTGACTTGCATCATAATAAGATTCTACTTATTTTCTTAGACTATGAAACTAGATTTAAATTTGTTATTTTGTAAAATTTTACTTCTTGAATGTTCTTAATTGAATGTTTTAAGTTAAGGATTTGATTGAAACATTTGATAGCCAACTAAATTTAGGAATGTTCATAAATTATCTAAAATTATCTAAAAAAGTATCATTAATTTCTTTTTGGTATATTATATTCCAATACATATGACTTAATCATGTGTTATGACTAAGTTGTAGATAACCTCAAAAAAAAAAAACAAGTTATTAGTTCAACATTACTATTTGAAGATATTTTTTAAAATTGAATTTAAAATTTATTTCAATCATATTTTTGTATTTTAATTGAACCATGAACATATATTTGAGTTCATTTTAAGTATCAAAAATACTTGCATCATCGTCTAAGATTGTACTAATTTTTTTAGTTTATTACTTGAGAGGTCAGAATTGTTATCTTGTTAGCTATGTATGATAATAAACTATCCATACTAAAATATATACAAATTACATTACACACATGAATATCCAAAAAATAAAATAATAAGAATCCATAAACTAAAATAATGCTCATGTATCCATAAACTGTCCATGTATGAATTTATATAAAGTTTGTACATCACATGTGAATATCCCTAGGAAATGGGCCTAAAAATATACAAAATATTTATGATACACTCTAGAAATTATCGCTTCTAGAAGTCTTATGTGTGCTCTGTTGCGCATACTAAGCATCTATAATCTGGTAGTGCAATATATCATGTTCAAATTCAAATTAATTAAAACATTATTTGTGAAAATATAAACAATATGGAATTCTAGAACACTTATGTGTGTTCCGCTGTGCACACTGAGTGTCTATAATATAGTAGTGCAACATAACATGTTTAAATTAAAATTAATTAAAACATTATTTGTGCAAATATAAAAAATATGGAAATACATGATTATGAACTATGCATTTAAATATTTCCCTACAAGTGACTTAGTAAAGTGCAGATGGAAGTAAGGTGGGATGTGGGTTTGAACAATCTAGGTTTGATGCTCCCATGCATGTGACTCAATGCCTCCATACCAAGCATCTCACTCATGCATCCACATAACTGCAAAATCGACACCCCTCTGCATCTTGGCCTATGTACATAATGAAAAATACAAATTATAATTAATATATGAATTAATTAGCATGCATACATGTAACTTAAAAAAAATTTGAAATCTTAAGAATAAAAAAACTCACCTCAACTATTAGTCCATGAGTGTTATGAGGTGGAGGTGGAGGTGGAGGATACTAGGTCATGGAAACATGCACTAGAGGAGGTTGCTCTAGCTGGTCAACTGCCTCCTTATATCACTTCATAAGATCAGCTGTGTAGTTGGGTTGTGCATGTATGTTATCATGAAATTATTAAAATAATTTTTTCTATGATACAAACTTATTAATATACATAATGTAAAATTTGACGATAAGAGTCAAAAGTTTCATATATACGTACCTATTTTGTGTCACATGGGTCGTGCACCCTCTAAGTGTCACAAATAGTATCACGAAATGTACGTGCATATGAAAAAATTTTACCATGTTGTAGACTCTAGAGATATGAATCATCAGGTAATGAAACTAGTGGGCCACGAGGCAACTAAGGTGGTCTTCTCATCTCCCCATAAAATGTGACATGTGCAATGGCCAATGTCATCTCCATGTTATCTACAATGGTATGCCTAGTCTCATTGCCAAGTTGTGAGGATTTCTCTAGCTCTATCGGCAATACCATATTCCAAGATGGTCATGGAAAAAATGTAAGAGATGGTTCTACATGTGAAATGTCCCTAAGAGCCCCGACACATTCATAACTACATCCAAAATTGGGTCCATAAAGCTCATATCTATTGTTGGTGCGATCCAACCGCATATATAACACAAAATTTGCATATATATGCTTTGCAAAGTAAATGGATACCTAGTCATGGTGGGGGAACTGGCCCTAAGATCCAATGAATAAATCATAAGCAAAAGGGGCTGCATTGACATTCTTAAAATATTTTAGTTGAATCAGACTAGCATGTCTAGCACAACATTCCAGATGGATATCAAACATCTCCCCTTGAATATCAATGTTATTGGTGAAATATTCCAACTATGTGGGCCTCTAACCTCTTTTCTTCTTATCCTATGTTTGGAATATATTAAGGGCTTTTTGGGTCTGCCCTTTGGTATGCCTATATCAACTTGTTGATGTTATCCAACATCAGAGACAAACTACACCTAGTAGATGAACTAGTAGAGATCTTATCCAACTCTCGTGTGATCCATGTTTGTTGGGCCCTAACATCCTCAATTTTGATATTGGTTATAGTTTCATTCCATGGAGGGACTAACACTGCACTTTGATCCTTTTCCTTCACCACAATGAGGATTGACACTACACTTTTATCCTACTTCACCATGTTGAGGGCCAACGAATCATAAACGTAAGTTTATATATATATATATATATATATATATATATATATATATATATATATATATATATATATATATATATATATATATATATATATATATCACTCATGCATCCACATAACTGCAAAATCGACACCCCTCTGCATCTCGACTTGTGTACACAATGACAAAGACAAATTATAATTAGTCTACAGATTAATTAGCATGCATACATGCAACTTAAAAAATTAAAATGTTGAAATCTTAAGAATAAAAAAATTCACCTCAATTGTTAGTCCATGAGTGTTATGAGGTGGAGGTGGAGGAGACTGAGCCATGGAAACATTCACTAGAGGAGATTGCTTTGGCTGGTCAACTTCCTCCTCAAATGACCTCAGAAGCTCATCTGTGTAGATAGGTTGTGCATGCATGTTATCATGAAATTATTAATATAAATGAAATCTGAAACAAAATCATTAATATAAATAATGTAAAATTTGACGATAAGAGTCAACAATTTCATATATATGTACCTAGTCTGTGTCGATGCGGTTCCTTCACCCTCCAAGTGTCATGGATGGTATCACGACACATACATGCATATGACAAAAAATTTTCATACCCTACACTCTCAAGATATGAATCATCATGTAACACAACTATTAGGCCACAAGGAAACGAAGAAGGTCTGCTCATATTTCCACGCAATGTGACATGTGCAATGTCCAATGTCCTCTACAGGTTATCTACAATGGTATGCCTAGTCTTGACGCCAAGTTGTGAGCACTGCACTAGCTCTATTGGCAATACCATATTCCAAGATGGTCATGGAAAAAATGTAAGAGATGGTTCTACATGTGAAATGTCCCTAAGAGCCCCGACACATTCATAACTACATCCAAAATTGGGTCCATAAAGCTCATATCTATTGTTGGTGTGATCCAACTGCATATATAACACAAAATTTGCATATATATGCTTTGCAAAGTAAATGGATACCTAGTCATGGTGGGGGAACTGGCCCTAAGATCCAATGAATAAATCATAAGCAAAAGGGGCTGCATTAACATTCTTAAAATATTTTAGTTGAATCAGACTAGCATGTCTAGCACAACATTCTAGATGGATATCAAACATCTCCCCTTGAATATCAATGTTATTGGTGAAATATTCCAACTATGTGGGCCTCTAACCTCTTTTCTTCTTATCCTATGTTTGGAATATATTAAGGGCTTTTTGGGTCTGCCCTTTGGTATGCCTATATCAACTTGTTGATGTTATCCAACATCAGAGACAAACTACACCTAGTAGATGAACTAGTAGAGATCTTATCCAACTCTCGTGTGATCCATGTTTGTTGGGCCCTAACATCCTCAATTTTGATATTGGTTATAGTTTCATTCCACGGAGGGACTGACACTGCACTTTGATCCTTTCCTTCACCCTATGTAGGGATTGACACTACACTTTTATCCTCGCCTTCACCATGTTGAGGGCCAACAAATCATAAATGTAAGTTTATATATATATATATATATATATATATATATATATATATATATATATATAACACTAGAATCATAATAAAATTTACTTTAATTTCAAACGTACCAATTGAATGTGCTTTAAAAATTAAAGACAAATTCAAGACATAAACACATAAATTTTAAAGAGGCTTTAAAATCCAAGATGTATACCATCAAAAGGTAAAGAAGGTGCACTATCTATAGAAATATCATCAACAGAGACAAACAAAATTCCTCTAAAACTATGACTCATGTCAAAGAGAGGATCTATGAGTGGAATAGACACTCTAGTATTGTTATGTGTTCTAGCCTGACCATGTATAATAGATCCCCCAACACCCTGACGAGCTGTGGTTGGGGGGTGCATGGGAGATGGCTCTGCAAATTTCATATAAGACATATAAATTAATCCAAGAAAAAAATGTTAACATAGAAAGTATGTTGACAAGAAAACCATTTGTAAACTTAAGTAGATTAATCTAGGCTAAAGTCGTAAACTAAATAGAGTGTATAATTTGATAAATTATCAACCAAAGTATTGAATTCCATGTAAACACAATCGAAAAAAGTGACCTTGAAAATCGAACTTACATTTTTTCCCATTTATAAATAATGTGTTTTATTCATAGAGCAGAAATATGTAAATATATGTAAAAATTTGAAATAAAACTATTTTCAAAACCAATAAAACTTCATAGCAACCAAATACTCCATAAGAAATTTTCTTGTAATGTTTGATTTTTACACATGAAATGTACTAGGTGCAATAACATGAAGACAATGTTTCTCATATGAAACTCTACATAATGAAACAATATGGTACAAATTAGAAAAGAGTCAAAATTATTATATATTTGATCTTTAAATGTGTTATGAAACCAACTCCAAAAATAGAATAAAAGAGAGGTCAACGCCTTAGAAATCAACCACCTCGAGGGGGAAACCTCCTTTAAATTACATAAATGAACAATCATTCGATGATACAAATGACAAAACCTCCTTTTTATATATAGGATTCCATGGGATCACAATATAATCCTAGCCGACCTAACAATAATAATGTAAGGGCACAATAATAACAATATGGGGGTTACAAGGGTACAACAATAGCAATAAGGGGACTACACTAGTAATATAGCAACCTAACATGCCCCTCTCCTTCCAAAAAGTGTCATCTTGAACGCTTGACTAGCTCTGGATGCTCTAGTATGAAATTCTAATCCTCCCATGTAGAATATTCATTGGGTAAGTTCTTCCACTTGATGAGATACTTTGAAATTGATCAATTTCGTAGCTGTCGAGTTCTTGTTTCCATGACTGCTTCATGTTCCAATATGATTTTTCCTTCCTCATAAAGTTCTGGAAATATTGTTTGCACTAGAATTTTTCCTCCTATAACCTTCTTTAAGCATGAAACATGGAAAACTGGATGCACTCGAGAAGAATTTGTAAGCTCCAATTTGTATGACATAGTACCAATATTTTGCAACACCTTGGAAGGACCGTAGTACTTTGGTGATAATTTATTATCCTACTTAGATTGCTTGAGGGAAATTTGTTTGTATGGTTGCAGCCATAAAAATACTGATTCTACCACATCAAAACTTCTCTCACTCTGATGTCCATCTATTTGTTGTTTCATTCGATTTTGTGCTAAATTTAGGTTATCCTTTAAGAGTTGGAGAACTTGTTTTTGATGCTCGATGTGATCTTCCACTACATGAACCTTATAATTTTCTCTTAAAGTTGATGTGATGGAGGATGGATGATATCCATAAAGTGCCATAAATGGGGTCATTTTTGTTGCAATATGGAAGGAAGAGTTATACCACCATTCAACCAGAGGTAACCACTTGACCCATTGTGTTTTTTTATCATATAAAAAACAACGAAGATATCCTTCCACACATTTTTTCACTATCTCAGTTTTCCCATCGAATTAAGGATGATAAGATGAGATATGAGCTAGTTGAGTACCCAAACAAGAAAATAATTCCATCCAAAAATTTCCAGTAAAAATGGGATCTTTGTCGCTTACAATAATCTTTGGGTTTCCATGTAGCTTTTGAATTATTTCCATAAATGCAGTAGAAATGTTACTTGCTTTAAATGGATGAGATAATGCACAAAAGTGTGCATACTTGGTAATTCTATCAACTACCACCATGATGACACTCTTTCCTTCGGACTTAGGTAAACCTGTGATAAAATTTATTGAAATATCCTCCCAAAGTTGACTTGGAATGGATAAAGGTTGTAGAAGACCTAGGGTCTTAATTGTCTCAAATTTATTTTGCTGGAAAACGAAACATTCCACCACAAACTTTTGAATATCAAAATTAAGGCCATCCCAAAAAAATGCTTTCTTCACCCTGTGGTAAGTTTTTAGAAACCTTGAGTGTCCTCCTAAGGGAGAAGTGTGCAATTCCAAAAGAATCTTTTGTTTTAGTTGGGAATTCTTACAAAGATATAAGCGATCTTTGTACCATAAGGAATCATTTTTCAAACTACATGTATCATATGTACTAGGATCTTTTTACAACTTTTGAATGAGTGTCCACACTTCTTCATCATTTTTCCATTCATCCCTTGCTTCTGTTATCCAATCTGTTTGGATAATAGAAATGGCACAAAGAAATGCTTCCACCTATTCAACCTTTCTTGAGAGTGAATTTGAAACAACATTTAGCTTCCTTTTTTTGTAGATGATTTCAATGTCATAACCCAACATCTTTGTGACCCATTTTACTGGTCTTCTGAAGATATTTTTTGTTCCAAAAAGTATTTAAGACTATCACGATCAACTTTTACCTTAAAGTGTCTTCCCATTAGGTAAGGTCACCATTTCTTTAGTGCGTGTAGTAATTCCAACATTTCCTTCTCATAAATAGCTTTCTGTAAATACTTTCCTTTGATTGGACAACTTTCAAAAGCAACGGGTCTTCCTTCTTGCATTAAAACAACACCAATTCCATTTCCTAAGGAATCACATTCCACAATAAAGGTTTATGTGAATTTTGGTGTAGCTAAGACCGGTGCTAGGCACATTGCCTCTTTAAGATGTTCAAAGCCCTCACTTGCTTCAGGAGTCCATGAAATGCATATTTCTTCAATAATGTTGTTAGAGGTGCTGCTATTCTCCCATAATTCCTAAAAAACTTGAGATAAGACCCTGTTAACCTGAGAAATCCTTGTAACTGCTTTATGGTTGTGGAAAATTTCCATTCCTTAATGGATTTAATTTTGTTTGGGTCTACCTTAACACCCTCGTGAGATACAATGTGACCCAGATATTCCACCTCTTGTACTCCAAAGGAACATTTGGATGTTTTTGCATATAATTGTTTATCCTCTAATAGATTGAGCACCCTGTCAATATGTTGAACATGATCCTTCCAAGACCTGTTGTAGATTAGTATATCATCTAAATATACTAACGCCAATTTTCTAAGGAAGGGTTTGAAAATGGAATTCATCAACCCTTGAAATTTAGAAGGTGCATTGGTAAGGCCAAAAGGCATGACCAAAAATTCATAATGACCCTCGTGTTTGAAATTTTATTTTCAAATATCTTCCATATTCATTCTAATTTGATGATATCTCGAACAAAGATCCAACTTGGTAAGATAAATTGCTCCATGTAATTCATCCAATAATTCATCAATCATGGAAATTGGAAATTTATCTTTAATAGTGAGCTTATTGAGCTCCCTATAATCTGAACACATGCGCCATGATCCATCCTTATTGTTGTTGAGCCCCAAAGGTGTCCTTCCCCTTCACCAAATTTCACTTCATTTCCTTTGTTCCTTATCAATTACAGGCTTAAATGATCAATAGGATTTATTAAAGTTGCTTTAAGAATGTATATAATGACCAACTTGCTACACTTTCATGGTTTTGTTGTTGTAGTAATTTTTGACTAGACTTAGCTACAGAATGCAGCCATTATGTAGCTAGTTGTCGATTCCGCAGTTGTCTTCATGTTTTCACAGGTTCCAAGTGTCACCTCAAAGAAAAACGCATATGGGTAAATTCCAGACTTCATCCACATCGTTCCTTTCTCCCTACGAAGTCTGAGCAGAATTCTACAGGTGGTTATGCACGTGGGAAACCAAAACTAGGAGATAGACTTCTAATAGGAAAAGGACTATACAGATGTCCTTAATCATAGTACGAGACCACCACCAGAGTTCTAGTTTGATTTTAGTTGGGAAAGACATTTATTCCTGTTTTATCTCAAGGGCAGTTATGTAATTTTCTTATAATAATGACTCGGGAGACCGAGAAAAAGCTAGCTATATTTTGTTTTGTTGCTAGATCTCAGAAGACTGTAATACTCTGTTTTAAAGTATTTTCCATTTTAATGAAAGAAGCATCACTTTATTGCAAGATCTGAGGCAATCTTAAGGAGATTTGTATGCTAATCCGGTGGTAGAGGGCCCCTACTACCCGAGAAGCTTTTGTTCATATGGTTTAGATAAGTAACTTTAGCCTCGTTTCATTCCTAGTTTAAGCAATTTTCTGAACTTTGTGTTTTTTATACTCACTTGCAGTGGATGCTACAGCTAGTCTTATTCTTACGAATTATTCCAAAACATTACTAACATTGAACGAGATATGAATGTAGTATTTTAGGAATTAGTTGCATTTTTCGGAACTTTATGTTTCATGTTACAATACATCCAGACTTGTTCGTACAAACTGTTCCAAAATATCACTCATATTGAACGAGATAGGGTTGTAGAATTTTAGAGATTAGTTGCATTTTAGTTCATTTGTAATACTCTGGAGGTTAATGGCATTCTAGTTTTACTTTTTTTAATGTATTTCAAGCTTGATTAATTGCATTCTAGTTCAGTTGTGGTCACTGTATTTCAAGTTTGATTGATTGCATTCTTGCTTAGTTTTTCTTATTGAATTTCAAGTTTCATTAGTTAGTTGCATGATAGTTTTGTTCTATTAGACTAAGGCCTTCATTATTTTCAAAACTATTCTTGTTATTAATCCCTTCCAACATATCACCATATGGACAGGAATTAGTGATATCAGTTCAAGGCCTTGACTATTCTGCAATCTCTTACAATTGTGCAAATAGCCTTTTTTTCCTAAAAATATTCCAAAAGACTTCTAATTTCCGAATAAGGCTTATTAGTGACAATTTAAACTGCAGAATGGATTAATTTCAGTATCATAGGTTAATTTAAGGTAGAGTTCCTCATTGTGTTGCAGACTATCTTTTCCAAATGTATTCCAACAGATTTCTAGCCATGGATAAGATCTTCCCTGTGATATTGTAGGTTGTTATTTACTTAGAACCTCACTGCATTAAACCCATCCTTTTCTCAAGCTATTCCAATATATTCCTAATGAATGAATTGGATTGAGTTTATGTTATGAGTTATTGAATTTATGTTATGAGTTATTGTCATGTTTTGCATTTTCTGAATGCCACACATAATTTAGAATAGGTTTTGCTCTGTTTTTAGTGTGACCAACAACTGTTATTCATCAACATTTAGTTATTTTCCTTCTTAACACAAAACCACAAAATCAAAAACATCATAAAAACACTAAACATAACGTAGTGAGAAACAGACACCTAGGCACATATAGCGCACCTCACTTCAGCAGTTTACTAACCCTGGTTGACAATTTATGACCTCAATTTAGGAACACTAAGTTGAGCAGACACTTTTGCATCAATACTACTGGTGCAGAGAAAGAAATTTGACTCAGTTGAATTATACCAGCCTTTAACATTTCTGCAATCATACGTTCAATTTCGCTCTTTTGTACATAAAGATATCTGTAAGGTCTAATGTTTGGAGGAACACTTCTTGAAACCAAATGAATATCATGATAATGATCACAGATAGGTGGGAGTCCTTTGGGATTTTCAAACACCTTGGAATGATTTTCCAATACTTTTAGGAGATCTGGAGAAACAGATGATTTTGATGTTGGAACTTCTAGTGAGTGTAATTTTGCAATTACGCCTCATTGTTTTTTCTTCAAAATATTTGTCATGAAATTATAGCTTATTATATTTCATGGCTTCCCTAAAATATCCTGTAATTCAACTTCGTTTCCTTCTGAAAATAGTTTCAAGAAAATTTCTTGAAAATTAAAAGCTACCATCCCCAAAGATTGTAACAATTTTACTCCTAGTACAACATCAATGCCACCCATTAGAATGGAAAGCATTAGAATATTCAATACATATTCCCCCATGGTTAGCTTGATATTATAGCATTTTCTAGTGTAATTTATAGTTCCTCCATTTCCAACCATCACTTGACATTATAGTGTTGGGTATAGGAAGCAATTCAATTCCTTAGCTACCTTACAATGAATACAATTATGGGTACTACCCAAGTCAATCGACATTATTACCTTTTTCTTCTTGATATGTCCTTCTATCTTAATATTTTGAGGAGTGGTAATTCCTGCCAATGCATTACAGGATATGGTCAGACTCATTTCTTGTTTCTCTAGGGTTGGTTCTTGGTGTATATCCTCTTCTTTTGAAGTTTCTTATTCGTTTTCTTCCTCCTCTTCACAATCTATGTAAAATAATTTCTTCTCAAGACACTTATGACCTTTAGTGTATTTTCTATCACAGATATAGCAAAGAAATTTTGATATTTTTTATTCCAATTGTTATGGTGTCAACCTTGTAGGTTGTGGAAGTCTAGGAGTAGCAACACTTTCATATTTATATATGTGAGTGGTAGGCTTACTTGTCGCCATAATTTTACATTTAATTTTTCTCTCCAATCTGAATGCCTTCTCCAACGAATCAGGTTCCCAAAGGAAAACCTCATGTTGGACGTTATCTTTTAAAGTCCCTATAGAGAAATCAATCCTATGTTCCTTTGGAATATCAACTACCCTTATATTCAATTTTTGGAAGTCCTCAATGTGCCCCACCACTGAACCCTTTTGTTTGAGATTTATCAATTGTCTAAAGAAGGTGTAGCTCTTTGTATCCTCATAATGTGCTATCATTTCCTTCGTAAAAATTGACCAAGTGACAATTTTTTTACGGGAGAAAAACCATCAATAACATACAAATGTATTTTGTTCTAAATATAACGTTGCAAGGCATACCTTTTGTGTGTTTTGCACATTATTGACATCAAAATATTGCTCCATCTGTGGTATCCATGTTACGAGATCTTTGCCATCAAACTTCCTTATATCGATCTTTCAAATATGGTGGGTCTTCAATCCAATATTAGAGTTTGTGAAATCACGATTAACATTTATTATGTTCTCATCATGAGTTTCCTCTACAATTATTTTTCCATTAGGAATCATTTCTTGTATCAACTTTGTCAAACCTTCTTTCAAACCTTACATGTCTGCTTTGATATCATTCTTCACGTATTCCTTTTTTTCTTCCATGTCTTCCATTCCAATCTTCAAACCATCCATCTTAGCTTCCATTCCTTTCTTCAAACTATCCATCTTAGATTCCACACATTTCTTCAAAGCTTCGATTTCATTTTGTCTTGCTCTTTGCGAGAGTGAAATTTGGTGCACTTGCTCTTGTAATTTTGATATATCATGTTGCAGGTATTCCTATTCATGAGTCATAGTAGAGTATTCTAAGGCTTTAATTGGTTTTGAATTATTTTTAGGGGGCATTTTATAACCCAATGCTGATATATATGCTTCAATATGCCCTTGGAATTACTTCAAAATTATTTTTATAACAAGACTTATGCAATACGAAAAAAATACACACATTTTTCTTGATTTTGAGGTGCACGATATTGAAACTGAATTATCTCCATGATTTTGGATCTTCAATATCTAAAATTCCGCCCTGTAGTAGCCCTCTAAATAATATTTTTAATGCCATAGGTATGACTTGATTTTGATTCTTAAGAAAAAGTTATGCCCAATCTTCCACAATGACCTAATTATAGACTAGTTGAGGAGAGCGAACTTGTATGGTGTGCCATGTGTCATTGTTTCCTCCTTTGACACTAAAATTGATACATAGGAAACTACAGTCTGTGTACGTTTGACCACATTTTATAGAATTCCAATCTGATGCTCGAGAGAGAGTTATGATGATTTTTCCAAGGTCATCTCTTTTAGATGAAATTCAGGAGCCTACAGAAACCTTAACTTCCACATATCATATCTCCACAAATATTGCGAACCAAGATCTGAAATTTTTAGAGGACATTCCTGAGGATTTCTTCAAAATGGATTTTTTTTTTTTAGTGTCTGAACCCTCGTAGAAGAAACGTTATAGCGAAAATTTCATGATGACCTATTTGAAGTAGTTAAACCCTAGAATCCAAAGCTATGATACCAAATGTTCTAAAACTAGCTCCAAAAATGGAAGAAAAGAGATATCAATGCCTTAGAAATCAGCCACTTCGAGGGGGAAACCTCCTTTACATTACATAAATGAAAAATCCCTCGATGATACAAATGAAAAAACCTCCTTTCTATATATAGGATTCCATGGGGTCACAATATAATCCTAGCCGACCTAACAATAATAATATAATGGTACAATAATAACAATATGGGGGTTACAGGGGTACAACAATAAAAATAAGGGGGATACACTAACAAAAATAAGGGACCTAACAAAATTCACTTTTCATCATGGATTCAATATATGCATCAATGATGCATTGTTGATATATATATATATATATATATATATATATATATATATATATATATATATATATATATTATGTTGCATTATATAGTTAATTAAAAATATAGCAAGTGTAAGTTACAAAGCCATTACTCAACTAATAAATTTAATTAAGGTGGGAACTAAGAGATATATAGTTGTCATGTATCATTATATTAAATAATTCTACGAATATGAGTAATGGAAATTTTAAGGAAAATTGCAGTATATAGATCAACTCGAGTCTAAAAAAAGTTGTTGAACATCACCCATCTTATGTTAAATTATGAAGAGAACATTATGTTAAATAGTTTTAAAACTATGTTAAATGTTATATATATGTGTGTGTTTGTGTGAAATGTTATACCTATAACTATGATATACATCTATTTATATAATTCTGTTGCATGATATTTTGTATTATATAATTATATACCTATTTATATTGTATATATATTTAATACTTATAGTTATGTTATACTTTACAAATTTATATGTGTGTGTGTGTTAAGTGTTTTATATTAGATGTTATATATATTTATATTATAATTACATATTTATATTTAGTTATATTATATTATATATATATAAACATGTTAAATGTTACATTTTATAGTTACATATATGTTAGTTATGTTATATATATATATATATATATATATATATATATATAATTAAATAAATAAAAAATTGTTTTCAGCTTTTAAGTTAGTTAAAATATTTTATTTATGTACAATTAATTCTTTTTCCCGAACGAAAAATCGTAACTTTCATTATATAAAATATTGAAATTTATATGTTATAAATACTTCAAAGGAGGATATCTCAAAACTAGTGGCCATACTAGACCACATACTGTAAAGTGTCCGAAAAATAATATAGCTTTATTGTATTGTAAACATTTCAAAACAAACAAAAAAACGTATACATTTCCATATACTTTCTAATATTAAAAAAAATAACGAAAAGAAATCCATATGCGTGTTGTGAAGTATTATGTTGATGTTGCTTCCTGTGTCTAATGTTCAATGAACAACTTGTGGAAGTACTGATAGAAATCCTGGCCAATATGTTCCTGAATCATTTAAATACCAAAACGTTGTTGTGTTTCTTCTTTGGATAAACTATCGGAAATTTGCTTTCTTTCCCTGTAAATATGACTACAGGTCACATAGTCAAAATGTGATTTTAATGATATTACCTCTTCCATAAAATTTCTGAGTGTGTGCATGTGATAATTTGACTGTTGATTGAACCAGTTTACAAAAAATTTAGAATCACTGAATATTTGTAGTTGTCTGCGTCCTTTCTCAATGAAAAATAGGAGCAGAAGTCTAAGGATTTTAAGTTCTGTGTAATTATTTGTGTATCTCCCTAAACCCGTTTTCATTTTGAAATAATTATCTTCTCTTTGAAAAAAAATGTGCCTCCCCCACATCCTTCTTATTGAGTTGATCCATCAAAATACGCCCAGGGAATGGACTTGTTGATAACTTATGCACTTATGTTCTGAGGCCTCTGTATATTCTCATCCTCGGGTATCATGTTATAAATTGCCACAATATGAGTACAGATGGTGATCCAGTTCTTATCGTTATCCTAAAATATTTTTTAGTTCCTGCCTAACCAAATTCCCAAGCAAACTAGAAGTGGAAGGTTTCAGAGCTTAATAGGGTGAGCCGTATTCCACCATGTCTTCTATCCTTCTGCAATTGATTCTCCTTGCCACCTAATATTGATAAGTGCAATGAATTCTACAAAACAAATTACTATATCTATTATTAAAAAAATTATTTAAATTTAAAAAAAATGAAATAAAATTTCTTATTTCATTTAATAAAGGTTCACCATGAAAAACGATATTCATTATGTCACTTTAAAGTTCCAAATTTACTTATTTATTGGAGTTTTATAGTGTAATTGTTTTATGTTTTGAAATTCTTTTGGGTATATTTCCATCAAATTTGTTCCAAATTTAAACTGCTTTTTTAATAACAATATATAATTTTTTTTGAAAATTTATTTAATAAAATACTAGAAAAAACTTTAAAATTTAAAATAATTAAAAATAAAATTCACCATAGAAAAATATATAATAAACATCTTAAAATTGCATATAACTTGTACAATGATATTAAAAAAAAACGTAAATTACAGTTTTTTTTGTGTTTTTCAAGGGTTTTCTTGATGGTTTTCCAAGTTGTATTTGGTCTTCAAGGATTTTCTTGGGGATGTTTTAAGTTTTTTGTGTTGCTTTCAAGGGTTTTCTTGGCAGTGTTTTGTGCTTTTCATGGTGTTTTCTAGTATTGTTTTTTATAGTATTTGTATGCTAGGTTTTTTTTCAAATTAATTTATTTTATTTTGCAAAACAAATTAAATAAAAGAGACAAAATGACAAGAAACCTACCTTGGATTGATCCTCTGGGTAATTTGCGGGGTTGATGGGTAGATGGATTGAGTTCCTCCATCTTAGTCTAGCCTATAAATATTCTATCGAATTCATATTCCTCTCATGGACCGAGTAAAATGACTTACACAGGTCTTGGCTGGAGTATTTGAAGTAGAACCAATGCTCGATTGGGCTATATCTTTCGATTGATCATAACTCTCGATCGATATGTTAACTTTGGTTAGAAAATGACTCAATCAAGAGTTTTTTTAAACACTCGATCAAGCTATTTTTGAGCATCTCAATAGCTCGATTGAGAAAAACTGCTTGATCGAGTGCTTAAAATTACTTGATTGAGAATCCATTTTTCAGCACAATGCACCCTCATTTCGCCAAAAAGTGTAACCCATCTCCATGCTTTGACTCATTCTTATTCACAATTTTGCATTCTTTATAGCAATTTATTTGTATTGAGCTCCCTCTATTATCAAATACCTTCATTCTTATGTTAAAAGTGGTTTCCCATCACTAACTTCCATTTTCCATAAAAAATAAGATAAGTTACAAGAGGGATAGTGATTATCAGATTATATGGTTAATTGGTAATTTCCTCTTATTACACATTCATGTATAATATTTTTCATAAATCAATCTATCTTAAAAGCATTGGGCTGAGACACAATTCAATATGAGGAGTTGTTGTCATGTAACTTTACATTTCAAAATATTAAAATAATACTTATATTAACAAAATAAAAAAAAATTAAACATCAATAACAAAAAATAATAATACTAACCATAAATCAAATAATTCAATTTCACCTTGATTTTACATCTATTTTATGTATAAAGAAATAAAGTAATTTAAAGTAAAATAAATAATTTTCTTAATTAATTTATAGAAAATAATAATATTGATATGCCATGATGTGTATTTCATTCTATTTTTAATTTACATGTAATATTCACAACAAAAATATGTTAATAACAAAAGATATTTTATGATAAACCACAAGTAAAATGGTTTAATGCCAATATTAAAAGTGTTGCACAGCAACCTAATCTTGGGCACGAAAGCTAGAAATTATGCTTGGAAAATTTGCATAAAAAATTAAAATGTCCATTGGTAAATGATAAATTAATAGACGTAACTCTTGGTATGTATATTTATTTACATATTATTCCTATTCATTTTTTATGCAAAAGCTTGCTTAAATTATGGTGGAAAGTAATTGATGGTAAATATGTTATTTACATGAATATGAGCTATTTTCAAGGATTTTACTTTCTAATAGTTTTCCCATAAAGATTAAGAATAAAAAATTATTGCACAAATATCTAAAAATAATTAATTAATATTGAAACTATATCCGTGAATTATGGACATGTATGTGTGTATATACATAAAGAGAGAGAATAACCAAAATAAAAATAATTATTGTACGCATCCATATATGAGATAGAGAGATTGTAACCTATGGATATATTTCCCAGTATGAGGGGGTGTGTATTAACATTCTAATGTGGAGAATGTTAATTGTAAATATAATATTTAATTGTCAATTATGCATATATATTATATAAACTAAGTGAAAAAATCTTATACTTCAAATATTTCATCAATATGTTTTTAAAAACCATCATAGGATAGATCTATCTAACTCCATATCTATAAAAATGGGAGAGGAATCAAATTTCATGAGGTTCAAATCTTTCTTCAAGTATTGAGAAAAATAAATTTGCATCTTCAGAAATTTGATCACTCTAGGTGCTTGATAGATTGAGAGTTAGATCGATCTATGCTAGTTGAAATCAAATCAAAATGGGAATTTTATATCAATTTTTTTGGCTAATATAATGACAACCCTACATTAATTTTCATTTTACAAATGTAAATTATACATATAAATAATTAAATTTACTTCAAATTTTTCCATTCCCCCAACCCATGTTGTAGGTGCACTATTTAGTAAAATAAAATTGTATTATAGTAGCATCAAGTACAAATTATGATAAGTAAATTTCATTATCTTTTTAGCTAAAAATTTACAAACTTGACAATCTATTTTAATCAAATTGTTAGGAAAAATAAATTTGATTGTGATGATGATTAACATCCAATGAGAGAAATGTGGTCTAATAAATAAAGGACCTTAAGAAAGTAAGAGATTAATTTCGACTCTTTAATATTTTATTTTTATGATGAAAATGAAGGGAAAAAAATAATATTTTAATTGTGACTCTTTAATATTTTTGTTTGGGAAATATATTGCTATAATTTCTAACATTAAATTATCAATCTGGGCCTCATAAGCTTCGAGGCGCAAGCGCAGGTAATGCAGGATAAGATCATCTATCCTAAACTAGGGTAAGAAATCAACTTGTTGTTTCAGTACAAAAACAAACCATTTCAATTATAAAATGTTGATTACGGAATTCAAATTATGTTTAATGGAAAACACTCATTCATCTATTCTAGTGTTGATCATAACATAGACATTAACCTAAATTAAACTCAGTAAATTTCGAAACCTCAATCAAACTGATGAATGCAAGACTGAGATCATACTCCAGAGTTCTCTAATTTAATTCAATAAAAGGAATACATTCAATCAATTTGTTTAAACATATAAACATCTAAAAATAATTATTAAGAAATCTAAATTAATGATGCCCAAAGAAACTGAAATCTTTTGTTAACAAACCTATCAAATTGCCCTCCTTATTTAATGTTGGAAAGAATCCTAAATGATAATTCATCTTTTGTTTCTAATTACAATTACGTTACTTATTCACAATCAAATTTGAAAGGGAATTTAACTATTGTTCTAAAAGGAACTCTAATTACTGTCTATAATGACAAATTTAATAAATCCTAACTACTATATGCAAATGAAACACAATTAAAATGATTTCATACACTCTGAAATCAAATATCTAAATTATAACAAAACTTCTATAAGGTATTTCAACTCAGATTTAAGTACAAAACCTTTCAATTCAAATTTAAGTATGTAAGAGTTTTAAGTATTGAGTTATGACAGTTGATTTAAATTAAATGCTACGGTATGAGGAATTAACACAATAAATTATTTATGGATCTAAAGTAATGATGACCTTGGTTCCAGGAGTGGTGGGCCCTCACCACGCTTGGAGCAAGGTGAATTATCTTAAGAAAAACGAAATCTAAAATGCAATCATAAATAACTCACAATAGAAAAAAAAGTTTGGAACTTGTATTAAATCAACGTGATGGAATATAGAATTTGAAATATTACATCAATCCCTACTATGCTAGTGCACATCATGCTCCTCTCCTCTACTTACTGCTCCCTTCCTTCTCTACATGTTTATCTTACTAACTGCAAACTACCTCTCTGCGTACATGATCAACTTTTCCTTTTATACAGATTTGTTGATAAAAATAGAGATTAATTACATTATAAATGAGACATAACAGAAAACAAACAAATGTTGTTTTTAATTTCTCTAGATGTCCTTCTAATATCTTATGGTTGGATTTGTGCTAATCAACACATGGATGGAGGATCTACTTCCATGTTAAGCTCATCTAATCATGTTCCTCCATGTGGCTAACCCAAAACCATGGCCAAATTTTCCAAATTGTTCACGTTCAGCTCATTTTTTTACTTAAAACAACACTTAACAATTGTTTTAGTCTTCACTCCCTTTTGGTGATGAATTTTTCCGAACGGTTCTGGGTCATATGAAACATGGTATTCTAAACTCAATGAAAATATCGAAATGTTGATATTCTTCACCATTTGGTCACAAAATTCATATTTTCACCTACACCAATCTCATTCCATACTTAACTTTGTAGTAACTAGTTTAACTACCTTTTGAAGAATTTCGGCGATGGAACTCTTTGGAAAATGAACTTAGTGAAAACATCATTAGTAATCATGACTAAATCATCTCTAATCATATAAAATATAACAAAACTAATGATAATCAACCACAATGCATAGGATTTGATTTATCGATAAGTGATGGCATTATGATGTGAAATGAGTGTAAGGGTGTTGAAATTTAGGTTATGAATAATGTTACTATGCGATGGAAAAATGGGCATATACGAGGCTCAACATCCCCCCATGCATTAGGGTTTTCATGTCATGAAAAAAAATATCTTGCTCATTGACAGTTTCTTGACATTGTTTTGTAGATGTTGGTTCATGTGGAACAACATTGCTTGGATATTTGAAGGTGTTGGTTCTTGTGGAGCAGAACTCACTTGAATGTTTGGAGGTGAAGGTTCTTATGGGGAAACTCTCTTCACATTAACATATCATACTAATTTACGAAGAAATATAAATTGAGGACAAGAGAGGGATGGATGAGGAAGAGATGATGAATGAAAATGAGGTGGTGATGGAGATGTTGAAGGGGTGTTTGCATACTCTTTCTTCGTAAGACCAATTTTTATAAGCGGTTTCCTTCATCATTTCAGGGCAGTAATGAATTCATCCTGTGAATCGAATGCTTGGAGAATACATTATAGAAACTATATTGACTAATGCACCATAAGGCTTTTTATTTTAACATGGTATTGTAATCAAAGTATATGTGGAGAAAATGGAAGGAAATAGAAGGATAATGGTGTGTGGAATGAGAAGTGGTGAATCATTAAGATTTTTTAACCTTCGAATGAATTAGATAATAATAAGCCAAATTTACCTCAAGTTTTACCTTCGATGTTGATGTGCTCGATGTTGCAAGATAAAGTGGAGGATGGGATGGCTGGAGTTGATATGACTACTGATCTAATCTGCTGAAGAAGGCTAAATGATGAGCTGAATAGATGAAGGATGAACTGAAGGTCCTATTCTCCCCCATGCCCGAGGAGTTGTATGTCCCCAAACAACTGAGGAAAGGTGACTGCTACTACAACTGACAATGAAAATGCTGATACAAAAGTCCACACTACTACAAATCTATGTCGATATCTCAAAACCATATAGTCTTCAACCGCTACACACCCATGTGCAATCTTGCTTATGTGAGTAAATGGTATCGATGTTGAACATGAGCAAGAATCATTGGATTACCAACCATTGATGATGTCATTAACCAAAGCGAGATATCCCACCCTTGATGTCAATGGGAATCAAGGCACCAGGCACATTCTACTAGCCATGAATAGATTTGGTGAAGTCGAATGGACTGCATAATTCATATACTAAGAAACATTGATGTATTTACTTAGTAGATTACAAGAATACCTACCATTAAGGCATGCAGGCTCCTAGGTACATTATCTAACCCTAACCTTAGTCTCAGATAATGTGTTGATGTCGATGGGACAAGGCTTGTTGGCAGGTGGGCCTTAAGGAATCCCACATCAACCAACACAAGTACAAACATAATAACTTAAAAGATACATGATTTGAAGAACTCATACAAATTTACAAACTTTATTGGGAACCTTGCCTGCCAGTTACCTGGTTTTCAAGCAAAGTCCCTGCCCAGTTGTGCCATACAAGCTGGTTTTCACAAAAGGACTTATTTTTCTCATTACTATTTTCATTTATTTATTTATTACAATGCTAGATTACCTACTATACTGGAGAAAATATCTCCTCCTTCAAGTGAAAAATAAAATAAAATAAGAAATCCCAATGAAGCCATGTGTGGATCAAGTACAAAGATATAATCATGCCCAGATTTAACATATACACTTTAGACAGTATATGAGCATGAAAAATCAACAACTTTGAAAGATTTTATACAAAGAGTATTTGAAGATGAGAGTTGTAATTTGACTAGATTTTGATCTGGAACCAATGCTCGATGTAATCCTAGTGGTATTGGCTCATCTCTTCTTTTGGACCACTCTAAAAGTCCTCCTCAGTCATGCCAGGTAAACTTGGATAATTGGTCTCTAGAATGCATAAAAGTCTTGCCGCTGGACATGGTGAAAGTTCTTCAATATCAGGTTCAACTAGATGCTCCCCATCAGATTTGGTACATGATTCATCGATCTCCTTGGTAGATAGATAGGAGGAATCAAGAGAGACTTCCAAATATTTTTCTGGTTGTGGAGAGATAAATAATTTTCTAAATGCAGTCAAGATGAACTCTTCCTGAGAGGAAGATTCCCTAGCTACTGCTAGGATTTGAGAAAGTGCTTCAAGGGACAATCTTCAAGCTCTGAATCACTCTTGAATTTCTCCTATTGGTTGATGATTCCATTTTTACAACATGGATTAGTACCCAGTGGTTCTTACAACACCCAAAAAAATGCTATAACATTAAATATTGGAATCTAAAGATAAATGAAGTAAAAATCTATTGGCTGAAATAAATCTCACCACACTCATAAAAATATGAATCAGAGTACTATTTAATCTATTTAAAGCCAATCAATTTGGAAATTAAATGTCTCACAGAATGTTTCAGACTATTCTAGGGCCTACTTCTACTTCTATGCATAAATGAAAGGAAATAAAGGTTCAAAGATAAGAAAAAATGACCAGACTTTGGAGCAACCCCACAATAGTGGATGTGTGGATCTTCACTCACATATTACTGCACACTCTCTGCCCTATGACTGCCCTGCAATACCCTTGAAACTATGTAATAATAATTTTACCTGAACCAAAATATAACTCCTCGGCCATAACTCCTTCATGAAAGACGCCAAAAATGTTGGGGAAATATATTGCTATAATTTCCAACATTAAAATATAAATCCAGGGCTCGTAAGCTTCAAGGCACAAGTGTAGGTAACACAAGATCAAAGCATTTATCCTAAACTAGGGTAAGAAATCAAATTGTTTTTTAAGTACAGGAAAAAAACGATTTCCATTATAAAATTATGATGATGGAATTCAAATTATGATTAATGGAAAACACTAATTTATCTATTCTAATGTTGATCATAACAGAGACACGACCCTAAATTAAACTCAGTAAATTTCGAAACCTCAATCAAACACATGAATGAAAGACTGAAATAAAACTCCAGAGTTTTCTAATTTAATTAAATCAAAGAAAGAAATTCAATCAAATTTTTTAAACATATAAACTTCTAAAAATGATTCTTAATAAATCTAAATTAATGATGCCCAAAGAAACTCAAATCTTCTGCTAATAAACCTATCAAATTGACCTCCTTATTTAATGTTGGAAAGAATCCTAAATGATAATTCAACCCGTGTTTCTAATTACAGTTACATTACTTATTCGCAATAAAATTTGAAAGAAAATTTAACTAAAGTTTGAAAAGGAACTCTAATTACTATCTATAATGAAAAATTTACTAAATCCTAACTACTATATGCAAATGAAACACAATTAAAATGATTGCATACACTCTGAAATCAAAGATCTAAATTATAACAAAAATTCTATAAGATATCACAACTCATATTTAAGTACAGAACCTTGCAATTCAGATTTAAGTACGGAACGGTTTTAAATACAAAATTATGACAATTGATTTAAATTGAATGCTATGCTATGAGGAATTAACACAAAAAATAATTTTTGAATCTCAACTAATGATGACCTTGGTTCCAGGAGTGTTGGGCCCTTGCCACACCTGGAGCAAGGTGAATTAGCTCAAGAAAAAGGAAATCTAAAATGTAATCATAAATAAATCACAGCAGAAAAAATGCTAAAACTTGTACAAATCAAAGTGATGGACTATAGAATTTGAAATATTACATCAATCCCTGCTATGTTGGTGCACATCGTGCTCCTCCCTTCTACGTACTACGCCCTTCCTTCTCTAAATATTTCTCTTACTACCTGCATACTACCTCTTTGCGTACATGTTGATCTCTACCTTTTATGCAAAGCCATTGATGAAAGCAAAGATTAATTACATTCTAAATGAGACATAACAATGAACAAACAAATGTAATTTTTAATTTCTCTAGATGGCCTTTGAATATATTATGGTTGGATTTGTGCTGATCAACATGTGGATGGAGGATTTGTTTCCATGTTTAGCTCATCCAATTGTGTTCCTCGATGTGGCTGACCCAAAACCATGGCCAAATTTTCCAAGCATTCACGTTCAACCCATTTTTGTACTTAAAACTACACTTAACAATTTTATTAGCCTTCACTCCCTTTTGGTGATGAATTTTTCCGAACGGTTTTTGTGTTATATGAAACATGGTATTTTGAGCGCAATGAAAGTCTCGGAATGTCCATTTTCTTCACCATTTGGTCAAAAACATCATATTTTCACCTACAGGAATCTCATTCTATACTTAACTCCACAGTAACTAGTTTAACTTCCTTGTGAATAATTTCAATGATGGAACTCTTCGGCAAATGAATTTAGTAAAACCATCAATATTAAATCACAAATAAATCATCTATAATCATATAAAATCTAATAAAAATAATTATAATCAACCACGAGGCATAGGATGTGATTTGGCGATAAGTCATGGAATTATGACGACAATGAGTGTAGGGGTGTTGAAATTTAGGTTATGAATAATGGTACTATGGGATGGAAAATGGGCATATACGAGGCTCACATCCCCCCATTCCTAAGGATTTGCATGTCCTCATGTAAAAAAATATCTTGCTCATTGACAGATTCTTGACATTGTTTTGTAGGTGTTGGTTCTTGTGGGACAACATCGCTTGGATATTTGAAGGTGATGGTTCTTGTGGGGAAACACTCACTTGAATGTTTGGAGGTGAAGGTTCTTGTGGGGCAACTCTCTTTACATTAACATATCATACTAATTTAATTAGAAATATAAATTGAGGAACAAAGAGGGATGAATGAGGAAGAGATGATGAATGCAAATGAGGAGGTGACTGAGGTGGTGAAGGGATGTTTGCATACTCTGTCTTCGTAAAGCCAATTTTCATAGGTGGTTTCCTTCATCATTTCATGGAATTAATGGCTTCATCCTATGAATAGAATTATTGGACAAGACACTATAGAGACTACTTTGATTAATGCATCATCTTGCTTTTTAATTTAACATGGTCTTGGAATCAGAGTATATGTGGAGTAAATGGAAGGAAATAGAAGGATAATGGAGCATAGAATGAGAAGTGGTGAATCGTTAAGCTTATTTAATCTTATAATGAATTAGATAATCATTATCCAAATTAACCTCAAGTTTTACCTTCGATGTTGATGTGCTTGATGCTGCAAGATGAAGTGGAGGATGGAATCGCTGGAGCTGATGTGATTGCTGATCTGATCTGCTGAAGAAGGATAAATGATGAGCTGAAGAGATGAAGGATGAAATGAAGGTCCCCTTCTCCCCCATCATCGAGGATTTGTATGTCCCCAAACAACTAAGGAAAGATGACTGTCGCTGCAACTGAAAATGAAAATGTTGATACAAAATTCCACACTACTTCAAATCTATGTCAAGATCTCAAAACCATATAGTCTTCAACCGCTACACACCCATGTGCAATCTTTCTTATGTGAATAAATGGTTTCGATTTCGAACATAAGCAGGAATCATTGGATTACTAGACATTGATGATGTCGTTAACCAATGCAAGATATCCCACCCTTGATATCAGTGGGAATCAAGGCACCAGGTACATTCTACTAGCCATGAATAGATTTATCGAAGTCAAATGGACTGTAAAATTCATCCACCAAGAAACATTGATGGATTTCCTTAGTAAATGACAAGGATACCTTCCATTAAGGCATGCAGGCTCCCAAGTACCTTATCTAACCCTAACCTTGGTCTGAGATAATGTGCTGATGTCGATGGGACGAGGCTTGTTGGAAAGTGGGCCTTAAAGAATCCCACATCAACCAATCCGAGTACAAAATTAATAGCTTAAAAGATACATGATTTGAATAACTCATACAAATTTACAAAATTTATTGGGAACCTTGCCCACCAGTTACTTGGTTTTCAAGCAAATTTTTTGTCCAGTAACGCTAGACAAGCTGGTTTTCACAAAATGAATTATTTTTCTCTTTACTATATTCATTTATTTATTTATTGCAATATTAACTTCACTACTATACTGGAGAAAATATGTCCTCCTTCAAGTGAAAGAGAACTTCCAATGAAGCCATGTGTGGATCAGGTACAAAGATATAATCATGCCCAGATTTAACATATAAAATTTACACCATATATGAGCATGAATAATCAACAACTTTGAAAGATGTGATACAAAGAGTATTTGAAGATGAGAGTGGTACTTTGACTGGATTTTGATCTAGAACCAATGCTCGATGTAATCTTGCTAGTACTGGATCATTTCTACTTTTGGAACACTCTGAAAGTCCTCCTTGGTCATGCCAGGAAAACTTGGATAATTTGTCTCTGGAATGCATTCAAGGCTTGCTGCTGGACATGGAGAAATTTCTTTGATCTCAGGTTCAACTAGATGCTCCCCATCGGATTTGGTACATGATTCATCGATCTCCTTGGTAGATAGGTAGGAGGAATCAAGGGAGACTTCCAAATCCTTTTATGGTTGTGGAGAGATAGCTAATTTCCTGAATGCGGCCAGGATGAACTCTTCTTGAGAGGAAGATACCCCAGCTACTGCTAGGATTTGAGAAATTGCTTCAAGGGACATTCTTGAAGCTCTGAATCGTTCTTTAATTTCTTCTATTGGTTGATGATCCCTATCTCACAACATGGATTAGTACCTAGGGGCTCTTATAACACCCATAAAAATGATATAATGTTAAATATTGGAATCTAAAGATAAATAAAAATAAAAGCTATTGGCCAAAATAAATCTCACCACATTCATAAAAATCTAGATCAGAGTACTATTTAATCTATTGGAAATGAAAAAATTTGTAAATTAAATGTCTCACAAAATGTTCAAAGGAAATAAAAGTTCAAATATAGGCAAAAAAAATCCAAAATTTGGAGCAACCCCACAATAGTGGATGTGTGGCTCTTCACTCATGTCTTACCATACACTCTCTGCCCTCTCACTTCCCTGCAATACCCTTGAAATTATGTAATAATAATTTTACTTGAACAAAAATACAACTCCCTAGCCATAACTCCTTCACGAACGACGACAAAAATGTTGGGGAAATATATTGCTATAATTTCCAACATTAAACTATCAATCCAGTGCTCATAATATTCGAGGCACAAGCGCAAGTAACACGGGATCAGAGCATCTATCCTAAACCTGAGTAAGAAATAAAATTTTCGTTTAGGTACAAAAGCAAACCATTTCGATTATAAAATGTTAATTACCGAATTCAAATCATGTTTAATGGAAAAGACTCATTTATCTATTCTAATGATGATCATAACAGAGACATGAACCTAAATTAAACTCAGTAAGTTTCAAAACCTCAATCAAACTCATGAATGAAAGACTGAAATCAAACTCTAGAGTTCTCTAATTTAATTCAATCAAAGAAAGACATTCAATAAAATTGTTTGAACATATAAACTTCTAAAAATAATTCTTAAGAAATCTAAATTAATGATGCCCAAAGAAACTGAAAACTTTTGTTAATAAACCTATCAAATTGACCTCCTTATTTAAACCTGGAAAGAATCCTAAATGATAATTCATCCTCTTTTTCTAATTACAATTACACTACTGATTCATAATCAAATTTGAAAGGGACTTTAACTACTGTTCGAAAAGGAACTTTAATTACTATCTATAATGAAAAACTTAATAAATTCTAACTATTATATGTAAATTAAACACAATTAAAGTTATTGCATACACTCTGAAATCAAATATCTAAATTATAACAAAACTTCTATAAGATATTGCAACTCAGACTTAAGTACAGAACCTTGCAATTCAAATTTAAGTATGGAACAATTTTAAGTATAGAATTATGACAGTTGATTTAAATTGAATGCTATGCTATGAGGAATTAACACTACAAATTATTTATGAATCTAAAATAATGATGACCTTGGTTCCAGAAGTGGTGAGCCTTTGCGACGTGTGGAGCAAGTTGAATTAGCTCAAGAAAAACGAAATCTAAAATGCAATCATCAATAACTCACAACAGAAAAATGTTGGAACTTGAATTAAATCAGCGCGATGGAATATAGAATTTTAAATATTACATCAATCCCATCTATGTTGGTGTGCATCGTGATCCTCTCCTCTCCGTACTACTCACTTCCTTCTCTAAATAATTCTCTTACTGCCTACATGCCACCTCTCTATGTATATGCTGAGCTTTTCCTTTTATATAGAACTATTGATGGAAACAGAGATTAATTACATTCTAAATGAGACATAATAGCAAACAAACAAATGTTGTTTTTAATTTCTCTAGATGGCTTTCAAATAGCTTATGGTTGGATTTGTGTTGATCAATACATGGATGGAGGAGTTGCTTCCATGTTTAGCTCATCCAATCATGGTCCTCCATGTGGCTGACCCAAAACCATGGCCAAATTCTCCAAACCATTCACGTTCAACCTGTTTCTATACTTAAAATCACACTTAACAATTTGTTTAGCCTTCACTCCCTTTTGGTGATGAATTTTTCCGACAGGTTTCTGGGTTATAATAAACATGATATTCTAAGCACAATGCAAGCCTCGGAATGTCGAGATTCTTCACCATTTGGTCACAAACTTCATATTTTCACCTACAACAATCTCATTTTGTACTTAAATCTCTAGTAACTAGTTTAGCTGCCTTGTGAAGACTTTCGGCGATGGAACTTGTCAACAAATGAACTTAGTGAAACCATCATTAGTAAATCACAACTAAATCATCTCTAATCATAGAAAATCTAATAAAACTAATGATAATAAACCACTAGGCGTAGGATGTGATTTGGCGATAAGTGATGGAATTATGATGTTAAATGAGTGTAAGGGTGTTGAAATTTAGGCTATTAGTAATGGTACTATGCGATGGAAAAATGGGCATATGCGAGGCTCAACAATTTTATTTTTATGATAAAAAAGGAAGGGAAATAAGTTTTTCTAGATCAATATAGCTTTGTTGAATTAACATGTTAAGAAGGTTGGCAGTGTGGAAAAAAAAAATTGGAAATGAGAAAAAAATGTAGGTAAGAGATGGGAAATCCAACAGAAAGTAGTTTTCATCTTTGACCCTCTTAGTATCGCAAAGGTGGCAGATTATTTCATCCCAAGGTGTTTTGGGATAGACTATGTTAAGTCCCTATATTAATATTATAGCCCATTATTATGTTAGTTTAGCCCCCCTTATTGTTATTATTGTACCCCTGTAACCCTCATATTGTTATTATTGTGCCCTTAAATTATTATTGTTAGGTCGGCTAGGATTACATTGTGGCCCACTAGGATTATATTATGGCCCCATGGACTCCTATATATAGAAAGGAGGTTTTGTAATAAGTGTATCAGCCAAAGATTGTTCATTTATGTAATGTATTGGAGGTTTCCCCCTCGAAGTGACTCATTTCTAAGGCGTTTACATCTCTTTTTCTTCTATTTTGGGTATTTGGTTAACACCACAAAGGCTAATTATCGGAAACTTGGATTCTAGGGTTTCGCTGCTCCAAACAGGTCATCGTGGCATTTTCCCTATAAATTTTTTTCTACGAAGCTTCAGAAGCTAAAAGTTTTAGGGTGCGAAGCTGAAATCTTGAGCAAGGTTGTCTAAAAATTTCAGAACGTGGTTCGCAATATTTCCGGAGATATCATCTGTGGAAGTTAGGTATTTTTTCAGGCTCCTAAAAAGGTCATCATGGCATTTTCGCTATAACGTTTTTTGTACGAAGGTTCAGAGTCTGAAATTTGTATGGTGAGAAGCTGAACTCCTGAGGAAATTCTTCAAAAAATTTCAGAACTTGGTTCGCAATATTGTTGGAGATATAATCTGTGGAAGGTAGTTCTTTTTCAGGCTCCTGAATTTCATCTCAAAGAGGTGATCGTGGGAAAAGTTCAATAACTCTCTCTCTGGGCATTGGATTGGAGTTCTGTAAAAATTGGTCGCAAGTACGCGGACTGGGTAATCATTGAGTTTTATTGTAGTCCCATTGCACAACTTGACCCTAGACTAGTTTCTCCAACGGTTGGAAGTAGTTTAACTGAAAAAAACCGTAGATAACTAACCTTGATCAATACAAATTAGAAATCACATGTGCTTAACTAAAATCTAACTCCTCCCACTCAAATTTTTTTAGTAAACTGGACTAATGCTTAATTTTACTCCGAAGATCAAGATAATTAGTTCTTATCATCAAAATGTTCATTTTTTTTTAGCACTTACCAAGACAAAAGATAATTCTAGTTGTTAGCAAGAGTGGGGTTAATCACATCCTTATAATGCCTTTGCTTCCTTTTTCCTTCTATATCTTTATCATCCCACAATTTATCCCTAAATTTGGAAGAAATATTTTTTTTAATATTATCCTTATTCTCCAATATGATCTCCTCCTTTATCCCCAAATGGTTGAGCCAAGATTGGACATACTAATGCCAACCTTACTTAAGTTGGAGGTAATATTTTTGGCTAGAGTTAGAAACAATATCGGGGAACCACTTGGTTTCCATGTTCTAAATATTTTTATTCTACATCAAATACGTAAACATAGCCATGCTTTCAATGGGGAAATGCTATATTTAATCAAGAGGATAGGATAGGGAGTATTTCCTTTAATATTGAGGTTGTTGTTATAATTTTTTTTTGGATCAACTCGATATTCTTCCATGATTCTATAGATATATTCCAACCCCAAACCTTGTAGAAATTATGGTGTAGAATTGCAATTGCTTAAAAATTTTAATCTAAATCAAGACACACAATCCTACTCGACTACTTTGCAAGATTCAATTCACAATTTATAACTTCAATCACATACATGTAAAGATAAATAACACACATGCATAGAGTAGTTTTTTCAGGGGAAGGAGACTGCTAAAAACCCCTTATTCATGCGTGCATTAATGTGATGAATAGAGATGTATTATAATTTCTAGCTCAATCTGAGCTCAACCTGCAAATCAATAACCTATCTCTCAGGTCACTGAGATGTTCTGACCCATAGTGAGTTTCTACCTCTGATTGAGCTTCTATTTCATTGCATTGTTCCTTGAGGAATTAGGCCCCTATTATTTAGGAAATCCCTCAAATTGAATTGAGAAATTCATTAGGCTTATCATATGACTGCATGCAATGCTTGTACACTCAAGACTAGTATACAACTAATTTTACACTGCCTTGGAATCTCCACCTAGATAGGGGAACTCGAATTATCTACATGCACTAGATATTTTAGGTTGATTGATCAGTTAACTAGGTAATCATTGAGTTTGATTGTAGTCCCATTGCACAACTTGACCCTAGACTAGTTTCTCCAACGGTTGGAAGTAGTTTAACTGAAAAAAATCATAGATAACTAACCTTGATCAATACAAATTAGAAATCACATGTGCTTAACTAAAATCTAACTCCTCCCACTCAAATTTTTTTAGTAAACTACATGACACAAGACATTTCATACAATTTAACATCATTCAAGTTTTCTGCTAATATGGAAATTCAAATTTAATCAATTTAATCAAGGAAAAATCAAATTGAGAATTTCTTATTGCATTTTTCAACACTCCCTCTCAGCAAGAAAGGGATTATCAACCAACCCTATAGTCCACCTATGGAAGTCGAACTTCCCTCTTGACAAGGCCTTTGTCAAAATGCCAACATCTTGTTCCTCTGTCAAAATATACTACAACAACATTGTTCGCCTCTACACACAGTCCCATAAATGGTGATATCAGATATCTATTTTCTTGGAATGACCATGAAAGACAGGATTCTCAGAGAGCTTTATGCAACTCTGATTATCAAGTTAGATCATAGTTGGATACATCGTCTGACCAGCAATCCAACAAGTATCTTTCTCATCTAGATCGCCTCACATGTTGCTTGACTGGAATCCATGTATTCTACTTCGATCGAGTTGAGTGCCACATATATTTTCTTCCAGTTGTACCAAGAAACTGCTACAAACCAAACACTAAAAACTCCACCTGATGTACTCTTTCTGTTAAATGGACTCCCCACCCAATCTGCACCTATGAAGCCACACAACTTCACTCCCTATGTTTGTTTGTACTATAGTAGAAACTAGCTAGCTCCTCAGAGGTACCATAGAACTTGGTTAGCTTCCCTCCAAAATAATTTTTTTGTGTGACCATAGCATGTCTCATCCAGTTGACTACATAGCACATATATGGCCCTACGTTCACAATATACATTAGTGAATCCACAAACTGTCGATAAATAAATTTTCCTCATCTGAAGCAGCATCATCCTTCCTCTAGTTTTTATTTAGAGGTGTCTCCATGGGTTTACAACTCCTCATGAAGAATCTCTCTAGTATTTCATTTCCATACTTGACACAAATAGTTTCCCATTGCCTTGATATACTTACAAGCCGACGAAGTAGTGCATGAAACCCATGTCCTTCATTTGAAACTCTCTTGCAAGGTACTTCTTGCAAGATCTAATTGGTTTTTTGTTACCAGTTAAAATCAAATCATCAACATATAAGATAATAATAATAAAAATTTACCTTCTACCAAGATATGATAGAGGTTTGCATTCTCTTCACTTTTGATGAAGCCCAAACCGGTGAGATAGTTATCAATCATGGTGTACCAAGCATAGGGTGCTTGCTTGAGACCATACAATCCTCACTTGAGTCTACAGACATGATAATCTTGATAAAAAGTCTCAAATACTTATATTTATCAGTATAAATCTCCTCCTCAATAACTCCATTGGGGAATGTTGTTTTTACATCCATTTGGTGGATATTGCACCCCATATTCAAAACCAGAGAAAGAATTGATCTCATGGATGAGTACCCTACTATAGGAGCAAAGGTATCCTCATAGGCAATCCCCTCAAATTGATAGTACCCCTTGGCCACAAATACGGTCATGTACTTTTCTATGCTTATGTCTGCTTCTTGCTTAACCTTGAAGATCTATATTGAACCCATAAACAATTTATCTAGTGGTCTTAAGACCACTTCCCAAACGTTTTTATTTATAATGGATTCGTATTACTCCACCATTGCATAAACCCATGCAATTTTCTATACTTCTTCCTCGAAATATGATGCCTTGGTATCTACAAGCTCAGTCATTAGAGATATGTAGCCAGTGTATCTATCTAGTGAGTTTCTCTGCATATGCTGATTTGGAGCACCCACATTCTCCCTTGCATCCTGCACAAGTCTCTTAGCTTCCCTGATTCTTTTCTAGCCTTCTCTAGATGGTTCTTCTTGAGTGGTTGTCTCCACTCTCTACTCCTAAATTTATTTTTTCTCCACAAATTCCTGTAGTTCCTCCTTTGGAGCTAAAACTCCTCTTCTAGTGGGCTTTGAAGCTCTCTCTAAAGAGAGAACTGCATATCTTTATCCTCATCAAATTTTACATCCCTTCGCATAAATATCATTATGAAAAATGGAAAGTACACAAAGTAGTTGTGGGTAGTTTCTAGGTAACCTAAAAATACCCCAATTTTTTTGTCGACTCTAACTTCTTCCTTACATCTATGGAGACATCACAGTAGACAAAGGCTCCAAAAATCCTGAAGTGTGACACATCCATCTTCCTTGCCAAGAAATCCACCTTCGGTGTAATCATGCCGAGAATACGATGAGAAATATGATTATGAAAATATACTATTTTGTTGCATGCCTCAGCCCACAACTGCAGAGGTAGGCCTTGGTCATGCAACATTGCCCTCTCTACTCCCACAATGTTGAGGTTCTTCCTCTCATCCACCCCATTCTATTGTGTGTTGTGGGGTCTTGTTAAATCTCATCAAATGACTTCTTTTTCACATATATTTTTAAATTCATTCAACACGTACTCACCTCCTTATCATTCCATATAGCCTTCACCTTCTTGACGGTTTCTTTCCCAACCAATGCCTTGAATTATATAATAGCCCTGGTCAAAAATTCCATGCAATAAAGTTAATAAATGGAAAAAAATACCATGGTCATGGGACACGCATTTCAATCCGAACTTTGGCCAAAGCATCCTAGTGTGGGTGTTCATTTGGTTTATTATGCCTATGGAAATTGGAAAGGAAATGGCTAAGGCTTTGGAAAGGCATGAGGCATTAATTGAAATTTTATTTATGAAAATAATGGAAATTAGGAGAAAAAAAATGCGAAAGGTCATAGGTTGCATGTGAAGGGGAAAATGAAGGAAAATAATGGAAAAATGAAGAAATTAGCCCCATAAATAAAAAGGCTTATGAGGATCAGTTGGTACCTTTGATCTTTCATCTTTTGGTTAGTTCAATTTTTGGAGCTCCCATTCTCTCTCTCTCATACTTTTTGTTGGCTTGAGGGGTCCTGACCCAAGTTCAGAATTAAGCTTAACCACCAAAACCCTCTTACTACTAGCCCTTTCAGCAGTGACCTACTTGCACAGGTCAAAGTCTCACCCGAAGCAGTATGGGGGGGTGTTGGAACTAGGTTTCCACACCCTGAGAGAGAAATAAATGACATGGGTTTCTTCATATCTATAATACTAGAAGATTGGCATTCGCATAGAAACCCTAACCAAAAACCCTAGGTTAATTATCACAGGTTGTTTCGGTGTGAGCACACAGATAATAGATCTGTAATAGCTTTAGCTATTTTAACAATACAATGTTTAACTCTTACAACAATCAATCCATGCAATTGAAATTTATATAAAGAGGTAAACAAGTATGCACCCAATCCAAACATAAATAATACACTTGATGAAGTAAACGGAAATAATACACAGAAATAGACTAGTAATTAAAACACAAATACATTTGATACTCAGAATTTTCCAACACGGTATTTTATTCATTCACAGTTCATAATCTCCTTACAATACTTCAGTTCCACCCACACACATAGCCAGTGAGGTCCACACACAATAGGACTAAGGTCTCTACACACACAACCAGCAGGAGCCTTCTTTCCCCAAAAATAAAATGTAGAATTATCTTAGAGATCTATTGTTCATCAAACTTCATCAAAACTTACTTAGAACTTATGTATCTAAATCAATCTAGACTTATATTTATATCTTTAGCTTGCACTCATATAAGGTCCACAAGCTGTGGTTTGAGACTCCTAAATCTACCCTTTTTCCCATTACAACTCATGAAGGGGCTTTGACCTACCCCAAAGCCCCTTTACCTATGCATTTATTAGTGCACGTGACTCAATAATTACAAAAATACTTTACTTTTATCAAAATTACGGTCCTAAGGACCCCACTTCAACAAGACCCCAACACAATATTGTGACTCATCTCGAGTCATAGTGGTACTAGGGTCTTCATATTTTTCTACATCTCCTTGATGGCATCAATGAAGGGTGCCAAGACGCCTGCACTCTGATCAGCTGCACTCTTCATTGTGTCCACCAATTTCTATGAAGTCAACCCTTTGGTGGCGATATTTATGCTCTGAAAAGTTTGGTTCAATTTATTCACAATAGCATCCAGATTCTATGATAGCTTCATTGCTTCATCGGCCCATGGCTTCATATGGTTTATCATAATGTGCTTCTTTCTTCACAACTCCTCAACTTCATTGTGCAAGATCTAACCGGTCTGCAACCGGGCCATGTGCTAAGTAGGTAAAAAGGTAGGCAGTGCCTCCTGAAGGTCATCAAACGCCTGCTCCTTAGCACATCGTTCCTGCGAAATCTTTTGGACAAGGGGATCCGTCTACAAATCAGTTAGATCTTATGCGATGAAGTTGAGGGGCTATGAAGAAAGAAGCACATTGTGATCATGATCAATCACATGATCAAATTTTGTTCAATCACATGATCAAATTTTCTTCAATCATGTGATCAAATTGTATACAATACCTACAAGATTGTCATGTAGGGTTCGGGAAGTCATGCGCATAGTTTCCAGCATCTCCATAGTTACAAAAAATTTCCAACCTAATAGTACACCTTCGAACCCTGGTCTTGGGATGCAAGATAATAGGCAAATGCCGACCTACGGTGGTCCCTGTGCATATTATCGCACTAGCGGGACAATGCAAGAAAGGAGTAGGTTATAATTGGTCACAATACCTCTGCCAAGAGTTCCTAGAGAATGTGTGTGAGTTGCAAGAGGAAGGAAATGAGTTAAAATACTCTTAGATACTTTTTTTATCACTTTAATTGCATGGGAGATGTCAGAGGGCGCAGTACTTCCAGAGGTCCAAGCTAGTGTGTGTGAGGGGGCATGCTATGCCAATATATGGGATTCGCCAGATCCACAAAGAGTAAAGGAGAAAGTTTGTTTTTGGGTTTCATTTGAAGGTGCGTGGATAGCAGCTACTCACTTGTGGCCCTGATTGTCCTCATCCATTTCTACCAAGTACAGAGCTATTGCAGATTTTCAAGTGATGATGCACAATGTACAGATCTAGTTGCGCAAGGACCTAGTTTGGTACAGCCTACCATACATGGTCATAGAGGCTAAAATCGACCAGGTCCTTGAGACTTGGCCTAAAGCATGGAAGAATAGGCTACAATCTGCTACACCCATCACAACCTCCATGTCCATAAAAGAAGCAACCAAGGATAAGGAAGTAGAAAAAGAAGAAGAAAAATAGGTAGATAAGGATAAGGAGAAGGAGGCTAAGAAATTAATAGAGAAAGAACCTAAAGGAGAAGCAGAGCTAGATCTTGGGTGCCTAGATGGTTTGGATGGTACTGTATCTGAGTCTCCCAGATTCATTAAACATGACGGTGAGACCCCCAAGGGCGTGCGCAAGAAGCAGAAGGGCTCGAAGGTCGGAGGCACCAAGGATGTCACCTTGACGGAGGAGGCCCTTGATAAGTTAGCAGATACGGCCGCATCTACCTCCGAAGATAGGTGGACAGTGATGGAATAACAGTACAAAGTTTTTATAGAGACATTTCACTCTTGGACACTTATATTTTTCTTGGAGCACTCTTGGAGGAGTGTTCCATACTTGGGGTTTTGAGCAAGTGGGAAAAGGAAGAGTAGGAAACTGCAAGAGGACATTGGGATCAATAGCTACATCAAGTTTTTCTTGCAGGTACTGAGTTGCATTTATGATTTCCTTACTATATTTGGCATTCATGGTGCATGCATGTGGTTTCTTGGTCATGATATGTAATTTACATGGACAATTACCTAGATAGACAATTTTTTTCCTATCCTTGCCATTTCCTGGATAGCCATGGTGTTATGGGAGTCTCTCCCTTTTGTTTTCTGGTTGGTTCCCATGTTCCTTTGGTTGTGGGTTGAGTTATTAGTTCTTGGAGCCTTGGTTGTAAAAACTCTCTAGAGCCGTGTAACAACTTGGGTTGATTTACTAGTCCTAGAGCCTTGGTTGGACAAACGCGCTCGAGCCCAGCAACAACTGTGAGTCGAGTTACTAGTCCTGGATTGTTGGTTGGAAAAAATGTTATGGAGCCCTAGAAATCTTGGCTAGAGACCAATTTGTTGATGGATAGTGATTTTTGACCATGATGTGGAATCACTAGTTAAGGGTTGAGTTGGTTTTTCCTCTAGAAACCCCAGTTCATTTTTGTTGTATTTGTTTCATGAGATCCCACATTGAGTGATTGTCTAAAGAGATATTTGTTCCTACCAATCTATGGTTGGGTGGAATGTGGAAGCCCCAAACCTGGTTGAACTTATGATTAGGAGATTATGTCCAAGTTATGAAAAATGCTCAAAAATGAAATTGCTCAGAAGTGGTTGCAATCTAAACGATTGGAAAGGTCTCGTCACTGCAATTCTGGGGCCACGGACAGTTCTCAAAACCGAGGTCATATGCAGATGTTATTTAGGTTTGAGAATGCCCAATAAACTCAAAAATATGTTGACCAAGTTTGACTTTATAAATTTGAGAAAATTTTAAAAAAGAATATTCCCCAAAATATTCCATATGGTCGAATTATATGATGACAAGTGGCAAGTTATGGTTGGAGGTTTGTTTGACTTGGGGATTTTTTAGCCTATCACGAGTTGCCACATGGTAGGCCCGGAGGCCACCAAGTGGCCCAAAGCTGAAGGAAGAGTTTTGTGTGGCAAAATTATTTGGTCTTTGTAGGAATCAAACTTGGGTGACCCACCCGCAAATGCACACGCCCGACCGGCCTGCCTCCATGGTGAGTCCTAACTTTCTATGGGCGCCATCAAATTTTATGGTTTGTAATTCTTTTCGGTGGAAAATGTAAAGGGGATAGCCATGACTCCATGTGACCACCACTCATGACCGGGGGCTACCTCCAACAAATATCATTGTCGATGGTTACAGCTAGTGGGAATCCCACATGTGAACACAAAAATGTACATTTATTGCCACGGTTGGATAACCGTCATGACAAAAAATTGTGTCGGCGGCTTTTTCGGTACTTGTCACATGCACGTTTAAACAAATAACATTGACATTTAACGCCACCACTATCTTTGGAGTAGAGTCTGCCAATTCTGACGAGTTTGCCAATTTTTCGACTTCAACTGGAGTTCCTCCAGTTTTGGAGGAGGTTTTTGAGGGATATTGGGAAAATTTTGTTTTTTCCATAACTCCCTCATTATTGAACAAAAATTGAGTGCAAAAATAGTCAATTTTGGGTATTTTCGACATTATGAGAAGTTTGGCACAGGTTTCAGGTTGAACAAAGGTCATCTTCAGTAGTTTTAGCTTCAAGGAAGATGAAGGAGCCATTAGGGCCATCATGGAGAAGGTAGTGTATTGGGCTTTATTTATTTGTTTTATGTAAATGAATAGTCATCTCTGGCTAATTCATACCTTCTGAAACTGAATTTACATAGAATTTTGCCTATTGAGGCTTAGTTTCACTTTTACTTACATTTTGAGCAAATTAATACATAAGGGACATGCCATTGGGTGCTGGACCAGTAGATGTAGCCCATGAGGCGTGAATTACTTCAAAAATTTGCTAAGTAATGTGCTTTGTGAAGTTTATTTCTCTGTTCTTTACTACTATACAATGATAAACAATTAAAATACTTAATCAATCCTCACACAGAAATATGTTTAACAAAGCCAAAACTATTTGTTTAACCTGCAAATTAAGGAGAACCTTATGCACACATTATTAATATTGTTTTGATACTTAGCACAACATAACTAATACAATAAATTCAGATCAATTTGGTATTGGAGCTAGAGTTCTACTTGTTGTATTGCTCTTGTGCAAGGTTTGTTTAACTGTTTGCAAGGTTTTTGATGCTTACTAAGCTGAAGCTTAAAAGAAGAGAAGGTCAATTGGAAAGGACTTATAGTAATCCTCAACCAAGGAGGGAAAGAGTTCCATTATCTCCACGTTCAATTTCACCTCCGAGAGAAGAAGAAGAAGCCATAAGAATTTCTTCAAAGGAAGGATAAATTCCTGAAGATATTGATCCCAAAGAGGAAGAAAGGGTGTTTAGGAAGGGATTCCTAGACATGAAAAAAATGGTGAGAGTCCTTTATTAAGAAAGGAATGAAAGGCTTGAAGGAGAAGAATCTAAACTTCACAAGGAAGGAGAGGGATCTTCAGGAGGAAAGAAAAATGAAGACAAGTCAAAGAAAGGACATGGAGGAAATGGTGATCCACCATCCCCATCTTCATCCTCTTCCTCTACATTTTCATCCTCAACTTCAGTGAATCAATCTCACAAGTCCAAGAACACAGGTAAAATTCCATTTTTGAAACTTGATGTTAAATTTGAACTGCCTATGTTCAATGGTGAAGTCAATGTAGAAAAACTTGACAATTGCATAAGGCAGTTGGAGGTTTACTTGAGGATACAGAACCTTCATGCTGATGACACCAAATTTCAGCTACCTTGTTTGATAATGGAAGGTGCAGCACTTGTTTGGGGGGAAGACAAAACTAAGGAGGAGATTAGAAAACATGGTAAGATCCATTTATCATGGGCTGATTTCATTACTGCAATAAAACAATAGTTTTATCCATTAGCTCATTTACAAAAAGCTATCATGAATTGGAAAAATTTCAAACAGTTGAAAGGACAAAATGTTCAAGTTTATACTCAAGAATTTAGAAGAAGAGCTCTTTTACTAGGAATTGATTTGCATAGCCAAGACACTTTAATCAAGTATATAGGAGGTTTGCATACTTACCTAAGACATACCATTCTCATGTTTAACCCTACAAGCTTAGATGAGGTTTGTGTTCAAGCCATACATTTAGAGGCAAGGGATAAACAAAGTTTTGATGGGAATGAGGAAAGTGAGTTTAAAGGCAAATGGAAGAAAAAGAGAAATGCAAATTATAGAAAAGAGAAGGGACTTTTTTTTGTAAACATTGTTCCAAAACAAGCCATGATGAGGACCATTGTTGGAAACTTCATCCAGAGATGAAAACAGAAAGTTTTAAAGCCAAAGATAAAGCCAAGGAGAAAGGCAAGACAATCGCAATAGCTGAACAAGACCTAGGGTCAGAATGAGGAGATGAAACAAAAAGAATAGCTATGGCACTAAATAATTTTAAGGGGAAAGAGAATGAATCTAAACCTTGTTCTAGTATTTCTAACTGTCACATAGATGCTCCAAGTGAAGAGAAAAGAATTGAACTGTTTCACGTGAGGGTCATTTCCAAACATACCAAGGTAGACACACTATTTGAAAATGGGTCGCAAGCGAACCTTATTTCTAAAGACTTAGTCAAGAAACTGAATCTTGAAAAAATTCCACATCCTAATCCATATCCTCTTGGTTAGATTTGTAAGGATGCAAAATTACAGGTTTCAAAGAAGTGCATGTTGTGCTTCGCCATAACAACACATTTTATTGACATTGTTGAATTAGATGTTGTTCCACTTGATATTACAGTTGTAGTTTTCGGTAGTCCTTACTTGTATGATAGGAAATCTATCTTCCGTCGCCATGAGAACAAGTACCATTTATTCAAGGACGTAAAGGAGTTTATTGTGAGAGCACATCGCAAAAAACTAGACTCTTCTTTAGTGAATGTAGGGCAGATGAAAAGGCTTGTCAATGCAAGTGAAAATTTGACTTTATTGATGATTAAAAAAAGAGAACTTGTACATAATCCTTTTCATGTATATGCTAATGTAAATAATGAGTTGTTTCATTCTGAAAGCAGGTTATCCTTGAATTAAGATGATAAGTTGGAGCAATTGTCTTTGGTGTCGATCGGTGTAGAAAATAAAGTGTCAGTGCAAGAACGTGCAGATATCCAAGAGAGGGTAAAGCATCTAAGCAAAGAAGGCACAAATTTCAGCAATGATCATTGTTGGTTTTAGAATGGCAGGGTACTATGGCGAGAAAACTTGGTCTGGAATCGACACGAGTATAAGGCTAATTTAGCAAAAATTTTCCATAAGGACAGGTTGCAAGGTGAATGTAATTTTCAATTTTCTTTAAAGGTATACCTATGTAGGAACAATATCTTTACTACAAATTTCAGTTGTTGTTCTACAAGTTTCGATAATTTGTAGCGTGACAAAGTCAAAGTTAGCAACAGTCGGTCAACAGATTCAAGGAAACATTTGCCATTTTATGAGAAGCTCCAATTAATGAAATCAGGGAGATTTCAGTGGATCAATATTGGAAGAGTGGATATTTAGTCTCCTCATCTTCAGTTTCAGTAGTCCAGAGAGATTTTTGGGTCCAAAAGCTTCCTAGTGGGGAGGTGTGATCAGGAGATCATGTCCAAGTTATGAAAAATGCTCAAAAATGAAAGTTCTCACAAGTGGTTGCAATCTAAATGACTGAAACGGTCTCGTTGCTGTGATTTTGGCACCATGAACGGTTCTCAAAACCGAGGTCGTATGTAGAAGTTATTGAGGTTTGAAAACGCCTAGTAAACATTAAAATATGTTGACCAAGTTTGAATTTGTAAATTTGGGAAAAAAAATTTAAAAAGAATATTCCAAGGAATATTCCCTGGAATATTCCATATGGTCGAATTATATGATGACAAGTGGCAAGTTATGGTTGGAGGTTTTTTTGACTTAGGGAATTTTTTAGCCTATCATGGGCTGCCACGTGGCAGCCTCGGAGGCCACCAAGTGACCCTAGGCCGAAGGAGGAGTTTTGTGTGGAAAAATTATTTGGTCTTTGTATGAATCAAGCCCACATTACCTACCAGCAAACGTACACACCCAACTACTCCACCTTCGTGGTGAGTCTTAACTTTCTATGGGCGTCGTCGCATGTTATAGTTTGCAATTCTTTTCAGTGGAAAAAGTAAAGGGGCTAGCCCCCACTCCATGTGACCACCACTCGATACCGAGGGCTACCTCCAAAAAATCTCACTGCTGATGGTTACGGTTAGAGGAATCCCGCATGTGCACCGAAAATGTTACATTTATTGCCATGGTTGGATAACCGTCATGACAAACAATTACGCCGACAATTTTTTTGGTACCTGTCACATGCGCATTTAAACGGATAACATTCACATTTAATTCCACCACTATCTTTGGAGAGGAGTCCACCAATTCTGATGGGTTTTCCAATTTTTTCGACTTTAACTGGAATTCCTCCAGTTTTGGAGGAGGTTTTTGAGGGATATTGGGCAAATTTTGTTTTTTCCATAACTCCATCATTATTGAACAAAATTGGGTGAAAAAATAGTCAATTTTGGGTATTTTCGACATTTTTAGTAATTTATCATAGGTTTCAGGTCAAACAAAGGTCATCTTCAATATTTTTAGCTTTGAGGAAGATGAAGGAGCCATTAGGGCCATCATGGAGAAGGCAATGTATTGGGCTTTCTTTATCTGTTTTATGTAAATGAATAGTCATATCTGCCTAATTCATAACTTTTGAAGCTGATTTTACAGAGATTTTTTCCTATTGAGGCTTACTTTCACTTGTACTTACATTTTGAGCAAATTAATACATGAGGGACATGCCATTGGGAGCTGGAACAGCAGATGTAGCCCAGGAGGGGTGAACTGCTTCAGCAATTTTGCTGAGTAATGTGCTTTGTGAATTTTATTTCTCTATTCTTTACTGTTGTACAATGATAAAAAATTAAAATACTTAATCAATCCTCACATAGAAATCTATTTAACAAAGCCAGAACTATTTGTTTAACCAGCAAATTAAGGAGAACCTTATGCACACATTAGTACTATTGTTTGGATACTTAGCACAGCATAACTAATACAATCCATTCAGATCACCTTAGCATTCATTATTAAGAGCTTCTTCTACTTGTTATTTCATGTGTAAATGTATTAGTTCATATGTGGTATTTATAGTCGTAATATCCATGCTATTTTTTATTTTTATGATGGTTAAAGTATGTTTTATCACAATGATGATGTATGACTCTCATCACGTTTTTATTTGTAAATGAATGAATAATGAATATATGACCTAATATATGATAATGAAACTAATGTCATAAGGCATCAACGCTTCTTAGCAATTCTCAGATTAGTATGATACCCATATTCTCATATATGTTTATTTAACATGTAGAATGCATATTTGTGACATGTCTGACGAAATGTTTGTCATGGATATTAGGATTACAGTAAATTCCTTCTTCAAATATTTACATTTGTATCATTGTTTCACTTTTACTTCTCATTTATGTAAGTTTCATGGAGTTTTGGGCAGTGACTGGGTCATAGCCTTGGAAATTAGCCTTAAATATCATAGTTGTTGGCACAACACTAGCAAAAAAAAGGCTATAGTAACTCTCAAGCAGACTCATGGGAGTGACTCGGTCTCTGAGTCACATGGAGGTCGTGGCAAGGGAGCGAATGGGGCTCCAGGTCATTGAAATTTTGAGTTCCCTTAGGTTTTGTTCACCTAGAAGGGTGGATTACCTCCTGTAGGTCTTGTAGAATGTGCGGATGGTCAAATTGGTGTTGTTTTGTCGGTTCCACTTCCTTAAGGTCATCTAGGAGGTTGAATCGCATCATAGTGGCCTCTCGTCATGTTTTTACCCTGGTTGGCTAGTTATTTTGGGTAAATATAGGAGGAGGGTGCTACACAATGGTATCAAAGCATGGTTCACCCCTTAATCTGGATGAGTGGTGTGTTGGTCATGCCTTCATGTTTATTTCATATGTGCTTTTTATGCTTGTGGTCTATGTATTTGTTTCATATGCATGGCATATTCATAGTTGCAGTGGTGTCATTATGTAAAAGTTGATGGTGTTTTTGTTGTGTATGGTTTTCATGAGTGCATGTTGTCAAGCAAGGAGCTAACTCCTCAAAATGTCTTTTTTTTTCATTAAGGCTGATCATAGATACATAGATGGAGGGAGGGACTCTTGGGCCTCATCTCTGAGTGTCTCTTCATATTCCATCTCTCCTTGTTTTCTATTTACACTATTTTACATATATTCGCCCAATCCAAATGATTAGGTATCAACATTCCCCCCTCTTAACATGAAGGGATGTTGGTGAGTCCAAGCATCATTTTGAATCTTTCGAACATTTCTTTTCCAAGCGCTTTGGTGAAGATGTCTAAAAGTTTCTCATTTGTGGAATAATGGCATAGATGGATTGTATTGTCCTCAACATGATGTCGAATCATATGGTATTTTGTATTTATTTTCTTTGTTCAATCATGGAACATTGAGTTCTTGGCCAACTTTATTGCAGAAGTGTTGTCAATAATGAGAGGATTTGAATGCATTTGTTTCCCCTAAAAATATTCCAAAGCTTTCTTGATCCACACAATTTTCTTTGTTGCTTCAGCTGCTACCACATATTCTGCCTCATTTGTTGAATCTATTGGAACTAATTTTTTGTGTGACCACTAGGAGACAACTGTTGATCCAAGACTCATAGCATAACCTTGAGTAGAAACTGTAATTTCTATATCTCCATCGAAGTCTGAATCAAATTATCCAATCAAGCTAAAGTCACACACCTATGTATACCTAATTCCAAAGTGTTGAGTTCCCTTCAAGTACTTCAAAATGCTTTTCGTAGCAAACCAATGTCCCTCACAATGCTTTTGCATAACACTGCATAGGATTCCAACAGATAATTAAATTTTTGGTCTCGTAGTAGTCAGGTAGTTGAGACTTCCTACAATTTTTTTATACTTTGTTGCATCCTCAAATTATTTACCTTCAACAGATGTGAGCTTCAACTTATGTTCCATTGGAGTAGTCAAAGGATTGCACTCAATCATGCCAAACCTGTTCAACATATCTCCAATGTACTTCTTCTGAGAGAGGAGTATAAACTTTGTATGTTGTGTTACTTCAATACCAGATAGTAGTGAACATATCCCAAGTCATTCATTTCAAAACCTTTCCTCAATTCCTTCTTTATGAATTCAATGTAGCTCTCAATTTTCCCTGTCATAAAAATATAATCTACATACACCACAAGATATACAACTTTTTTTCCAAATATTTTGACAAACAAAATTGCATCATAAAGGTCATAATGTTTGAAGTTTAGTTTTAGAATATTCTTCTTTAACTTCTCATACCAAGCTCATGGTGCTTTCTTGAGGCCATACAAGTATTTTGCAAGCTTGCATACTTTGTGTTCTTGTCCCTTCATAACAAATCCTTCTTGCTCGGACATATAAAGTTGCAGGAGAAAACTCCCTAGGGTCAAGGTTGAGAACCCCAACAGATCAAAGGACATATACCAATAAGAAGCAATCAACCAGGTAGTCCTAATGTATAAACTACTAAAGTGTGATCACGAGAGAGTAAACGTATGTCCTACATTTGAATTCTCTCTCGCAGGGTTCAAATCCTCTACTTCCTCCAAAGCTTCAAAACCTATAACACATTCTAGAGAAGCATATATATTAGAAGTAGTTCAAAGCATGCACAATATATGAATGTTATATTATATAAAAATAAAGATATAAATCATGAAATAATACATAATAAGGTCATAATATGAGCTATAGCATAAATATCATAACGTGGAGGAATGAGACAAAGCTTCTTTATTGATATCAACAAAGAAATGTGGAATAATACAGCCTGATTCGACCATGGATCCAAGCAAAACCTTCCTCTGGATCCGTCTTTCCCAAGCCTCAACGATCCTCTTTCAAGTGCATACACATAGATGTCACATAAAGGAGATGAATATGTCTATGAGGAAACAAGCATTTCCTATAACTGGGAGTGCATGAGGCATATGGAAACGCATACTTGATCAGGGACCAATTGACTATAATATCAATATCATGTATCTCTCTTCTCTCTTTAGGCATTCCCATGAGGTGTATTTATATCACCCCAAAATATTTGATTCTGTTGGAATATAGTTAGGCCATGGGCTCTTGTAGGGGGGCTTCTAGTGTAACCCATAAACCTTGCCCCAAAATTAGGATTTTATATTTTTTTCATATTTCAAATTATATATGCAGGTTATGTATAAAATTTGAGAGTGCAAGCTTCTGTGATCCATAACATTTTAAAAATATAACTTTTCCGGGAAATCACATAATAAATTTCATAATCGACGCGTTTCGAACCACCAACTGTAGTTCATCCTGATGATGAACTGCAGTTGATAGTTCGAAACACGTCGATTCTGAAATTTGTTATGTGATTTCCCAGAAAAGTTATATTTTTAAAATGTTATGTAGAGTTATATCTATGTGTGTATGTGCATTTTGAAGGGCAGAGGCATGTATGGAATTTAAAAATGATTTGCAATTACATAACCAAATGTTATATAGAAAGAAAGGACAACCCTGAAGAGGTAATAATGTTTTTTAATAAAGTGATGAAGTATGAAGGGGTACATGATGGCTGAAATGTATTAAGTGTATCAAAATGGTCATGCGAGAACTTGGGAGGAGATCACCAGATTTCAGCCTGCCAAAAACCAGTGGAAGAGATCAGAAAGAAATCCCATGTTTAAGGCAGACATGCCCATGCTCAGAGATAGTAAAGCATGTCTACAGATCAAGTGTAGAGTGGATCCAATATGTACACAAGTAAAAATAAGACTGAGAAATACATAGTGGATCATATGGTCATAGCCACATAAGAACATATCAAGGTCATGTCTCAATATCACTTATATAAAAAATGATCAATGATGCTCAAGGAGATTTCTAATCACTGATGTCACATAGTTGATCCTCAAAGTACCAAGTCATAAAGGTGGAATAATGGTACTGCATGCAACTCAGGTGCCAACATATATGATATTGTTGTGATGACCTGCAACATATAATGTGGATGGTGTCACTGGAAAAAAAATGAAGGAGCTAACAAGTGAACCAAAAAATGTTGGCCCAACCCGAGGTCCACACTAACCGTTGTGGTAAATTTCTACACTATGGGAATGAATGAGCTAAAGTGGACCATGTGATAAATCATTTGATTACCGTTCATTGATGTATATCATTAACAAGTGTGAGACAACTCACCAATAATGATGATGAGAGTCAAGGTATCGTAGTACAATCTAACAAGTGTGAATAAATGACTTGAAGTCAAACAATTGAGAGAATATACCAATCAGGAGACATTGATGTATTCTCACTGTTAGTAGCGAAGCAGTCTGCCACTCATGATTGAAAACACTAAGGTACTGAAAAAAGGACTCTATATCTTGTTCCCAGAGCATTGAGCTATAGTCAACGGTAAAATATCTGCTGGAAGTAAGGAATTAAGGCATCCCACATCAATATAGCGTGAATGTAACCCTCGGGCCAATAATTTCGAAGGAATATGATGAAGAGAGCTAAAGTGACCATCCTAAAGCACTTTTTGGTATAGAGAGGATGTGGTTAGCGCATGACAAAAACCCTCTGAACCCACCAATAATGAAAGATGACACAACGACAAGGAATCCACTAATAGGGTCAAATGGAAACTAAGGTAATGTACGAATCCCAATGTGTGATAATGTAATTTGATGTCGAACACAAGGGAAACTACTGAGTTAAACACCCATGATACTAATAATGTTGAGCACAAGGTCACTTATAAATGATGGAAATATTGCAAGGGTGCGCCTCTAGGCCTACTCTCAAAGAAATTTTTTGAATTCGATAAGAGCAGACCTACTAGCCAGAAGTCAATGGATATATTCTTAACTAGCATAAGAAATGGACCAAACAGATGATGTGATACTGAACATAAATCTAACAGACCGGGTATGGCAAACTAAAAATGAATCAAGAGACACTGCAGAAAGGGTGACTCAGGTTTACTTCCCTTGATGAGGTGTCACTGTATGGAAGAGTATGGTAACTTTGTATAAGTTTTTCATGCAGGAGGTGTAAACAAACTCTCCATGTGATTGGGAGAGATAACCAACCGGAGGACAATGACAAGGTTATAGCTCTACTAAGTAAAACTAAAGCCCATCCCAATGGAGGAAAGACTTGTTTTGAGTGCTTTTTTCAAGGGAAACAAAACTGATTCTTGCTACCATCAATTATAGAAGTAATGTCTCGTTCTCACTCTTATTTTGAAATATATAACTTTTTTGTATTTTTCATGTTTAAAAGCCTGAAAAAGAATAAAATAGCTCCTATAATACAATGGAAAGAACGAGTGTCCAAATACAAATGCCCTATTTCCTGCGATTGGAACATTCTTATGCTCAATGAAAGCTGGTGAAACTAGTCAATGACACTCAAAGGAATTTTCTTTCCATGGGAAAAAGGTGTCAAGTCATAGAAGCTAAGTGATTGCATGGTTGATTTTGTAGAAACACATGGAAAAAAAGTGGCTTAGACATGGGTCCAAATGAAGTCATCTTAAGGCCAAAAGGTTAAAAATACTCAACATGAAATGCAACAGTACAACTCAACATGTGGGAGCCTCTATGGTATATAGGTAGAAAAAAATAGCGAAGGAGAATGAAGCTTCATCACAAAGTGTGGCAAGAATAAAGAGGACTCTTGAGCCTAATAACCAAATTTCAGCATGGGTTCCAAGTGACAAAAAAGGTACTATCTAGGGTGCCCATGGTAAGGTAGGCACCTACCACAAAAATTATGACACTTCTAAGCAGTAAGAAGGTTATGTGTCACAACTCGGTGGGGTCGATCCTAAGGAAAAAATGGAAAAGGAAACTAATAATGCCGGATGCAGGTGGAGAGACTAACCTATATGCCAGTTTCTAGAACCAATACTTGTCAGAGCAGATTGACCATAAAAATACCCAAAGGAAAAAATATTCAAAGTTCTATAGACATAATCATGAACACTAGGCAAGAAGTTAATAAATCCAAGATATAAACTTCAAACAAAGCTTTGTGTTTACTTAATACAAAACTTGACAACACGTATGTTATTTATACAATATGGTACAGTGAACCACGTAGCCTTACGACCTACACATAATAGTTTTGTAGGACAAGCCCCTTGCAAGACTAAGGCTAAGGACTCCTTTTGTAGCTAAAACTCATGGCTTCAAAAATTTCCTCCTGCAAAGGCAACTTGACATATAGGTAATCATGAGAACTAAAAGGATCAAAAGAGGGAATCAAGGGGTCCCATACACTTATAGGAGAAATCACTTAATCAAATGTTGGGATTAAATCCTGAGAAGGGAAATAATAATTCAAAGGATCCTTCTCAAAAGCAATTGAGGATTGAATACATAATGCCACATAGTCCACCCATGACATGGAAAAGTCAACTTGAACACTTGGAACATACCAAGGGAAATTTTCAACTAAGTTCGAATTAGGATGGTAGTTATCAGATGCAAGCTGATCAATAGTGATAATACTTCCATTATGAGGAAAATACATCACTCGAAAGAGTGAAGACACTGCAACATTCATAGCATAGACATAATCACACACAAGTAGCATATTAAAGTATAAAGAGCGATCAACCAACATCAAATCAATTAAGACAATATTCCCAGCTAAATTTTTGGGAAATTGAGGAAGAACACCCATAGTTTCACCAAGTCTTTTATCATAATCTAGCAATTGACTATCAGTTGCTGGCAACTTTGGAGAACCCAAAGCTTTCCAAGTTGAAGAGGATATAATAATTGTATAGTTTCATTCATCCACTTCACATCGATAGAAATATTTGGAATTATCTCTAACCCTTATGGAAAGGTGCAGCAGAAGGAATATGAGGTTCAACAACACTATCCCAATCAAAGGAAACACTCTTAGGACTTGGAGGTGGTACAATCAGAGAGAATGACATGCCCCCTAGACCAGAAGACTGTGAATTAGAAATCAAGAATTATATGTTGTTATAAAATTCACCCCACAAAAGAGGAATGGGATCGACCAAATTTTGCACGCTTCCAACCACTTTATCAACCAATGGTTGATTTCACTGTTGAGAAACCATAACAGGTTCAGGAGTAGAAGAACCTACAGACTTGGACCACAACCTTTGTACCACTAAAATATCAGGGCACAAATCAGTAATATGACCTTGCTTACAAATCTTACAAGGGAACTTAGTTTTAAATATTTTACACCTAGGTTTCTAGTCAACATTAATTCCCCTGACATGACTAGCAACAGCTGGTGGAGGATCTACAACATGACTTGTAGAGGTTGGTGGAGGGTATCCAACATGACTTGCATAGGTTGGTGACACTTTTCAATGAGAGATAGGATTTATTCCCCCATCCTGACTCACAGAAGCATCTGAGTCATCATCAGCATGACTGATAGAGCTAGGTAAATCATTGCAAGTATGATTCACATTTACTAGACTTGTGCCCCCAACATGACTTGCAACGGCTAGTGGAGGCTCATATCCAACATGACAAGCAAATTTTGATGATTATGAATGGAAAGAATTCTTCTTCTCCTTATCCCTCCTCCTTCTCTTCTTTTTAGATTTCTTATTTCAATATGGAGGAGAAAGAGGAAGCCCATATTTATCTAGTGAAGAGGATAAAGAATTAACACCCATTTGATTCTCTTGAAATAAACCATTGATATAAGAAGCTTCAAGAACATTCATAACATTCAGAGTGGACCACAACCAAAAGGGTAGTCCAACATTTAAGCCAGGAATATTCATAGTGGCCATCAAGGGGGTACCAACATTTCCAAAGAAAGGAAAAGCACAAGGATCCTCTTTTAGAGGCATTCCTTGGTTGGAATCCATAGGAATATTGGCCATACCCAAATTATACGCAGTTCCTTCCCTTACGGGATAGCTCAAATGACTTTTCAAGGAAGATATATGCATAATAAAAAGGTCGCCCTTAAGGAGGAAAATCCACAATTTCAATAGAAATATCAAGATCCTTCCAATACTAATGGAGTGATTGGTCAGTCACCAGAATCCAAGTTCAAAAGTGACAAGACAAAAATCCACCTAAAGAAAATTAAATACAAAGACCAAAGAGCACTTTGCTATAAAGTCCTAAATATGCAGACAAACAAACAACTTCCAAGTATTTCTTCTTCAACTTATTAGGACCATAAACCAAAATACAAGAACGTGAAGATAAGGGCCTTCAGAATATAGTATGGGGTAATTATGCCCCATGCCTACCAGAAAAGGTAAAATAAACAGTTACGTTGACCTCTAAACAAAATAATTTTCTAGTGAAAGTACCCAGGCTTCGCAAGAGAACCCTCCAAAAGTAATAATGAGTATGATACAAAGTCTGCCTCAGGTAGCATCGGGATTTCCCCCTGCAGTCAACTATGTTGTCCCTATGAAAGTAAACTAAGGTCACTAGTTCATATTGAAATTCAAGCGAAACAATCCAGAGCACGAGATCCAACAAGTAGGAGAGTGGGTATCTCTCTTTCCCTATCTTCACTCGTCCTCGTGCTTAACTCATGTGTAAGAAGATATTTCCCAGATAGATTAACGAGATTGGGTTTCACTCTTTAATCAACTTCTAGGTTTCATTTTATAATTTCTTTAGAGAGTTTACTCTCCACACACCTATTCCAATTCCTTAACTTACCTCAACTAGTTGATGTAACTATGAAAAAATAAAAGTCTAGTTCATTTTAATTGAGCACTTTATTTTAATTAGTTGTTATTTAGGACATAGGGAAATGGAAGTGTAACTTAAGGTGTTTTGACTAAAAATAAATCAATATAAAACCTAGCTACATGAAAATGAAACTCATTTTATTCAATTAAAACTAATTTCTAAAAAGGTTCTACAAGAAACCTAATAAAGAAAAAATATTTTTTTATCAATTTTGCATTCACACAAAAAAGTAACAAAAATAAATAAAATCCTAGAATGCATCTATCCTAATGCATACTAAAATTCTTAAAATGTAATATCTTACGAATTTATCTTACACAAACAAATGTGTTCTTTCAAGAAACTAAAAGCCTAAATCTAGGAATCCAAGAGAAAAAAAATACAAAGAAGAATATCTCCCAAATGCAACCAATTTCAACTTTAAGCAAAGATTTTAAAAATAGTTTGAAAAAAAAAAGGAGACCAAAATCCAAAACCAAGAAAAATAAAGGAAACAAATAAGATGTTTTTATCTTTTTCTTTTTAAAGGACATAGAGTTTTCGAGAAAAAAAAAAACCACCAAATACTTCAAGATCAAATTCAAGCATAAAGGACCTCAAATCTCACAAGCCATAATAATCATTGAAATGATAAGCATTAAAGTTAAAAGAGGCCAAAAACTCAAACAAACTGATGTGAATAGTAGTATAAAAGCTCCAGAAAGCAAGAAAGGCTTCAAGAAGACCAAAAATAATTTCAAGTTTGCAAAAAGAACTTCTCAAAAATGAACAAAAAACCAAATAGGTCAACTTTCAAGAAATCAAGGCAAAGAAATGGAAAGGTTGGGTTATAAATGAATTGAAACCAATTCCATTTCCCAAAGACTCAGAACAGTCAAGAACATCACCAAGAATTCCTGAACCCAAAACTCAAAAACCAAAAATTCACCAAAAGGAAAATCCTAGGTTGACTAGGTATTTTCATACAAAGAGATAAGAAAATGAAAATCATCAAGAAACAAGACTCTTCTAGACAACTAAAGACTGCAAGGAAGAAATGAACACCAGGAAAGAACCTTTAATGGAAACATAATTTCAAAAATTCATTCAATACCAAACATAAGTGACTTGGTTGTGATGCACTTGCATATATATGTTACTTTTCTCAAAGAAACTCATGTATACACATGTTTCTTTGGAAAGAAGAACATGTGTATGTGACTCTGTGAAATAAAAACCATGTATAGATAGACTGGAAAAGAAAAACAAAAAAGTAGGTGTGATCCAGAAGATCAGACTACTTGCCCAGATGGAAAACAAGCCAAAGAAACTGGAAAATTCAAGAAATCAAACAAAAAGGACCAAATCAAGAGACAAACAACCCTTACAAGGAAATTCTGTTGCGGGAGAAAACTCCCTAGGTTCAGGGTTAAGAACCCCAATAGATCAAAGGCAGCTGCTAATAAGAATCAAGAAACTTAGAAATCCTAATGCATAAACTACTAAAGTGGGATGAAGAGAGAGTACCTGTAGGTCCTATGATTGAAGTCGTTCTCACAGGGTTCAAACCCTCTGCTTCCTAAAAAGCTTCAAAACCTGCAACACATTCTAGAGAAGCATATATACTATAATTAGTTCAAATCATGTACAATATATGAATATTAGATCATATAAGCATAAATATATAAATCATGTAATCATATATAATAATATCATAACATGATTTATAGCATAAATATATAACGTTCAGGAAGAGATATAGCATCTATATTGATATTAGAAAAGAAATGTGGAATAATGAAAATTGATTCAATCACGGCTCCAAGTGAAACCTTCCTCTGGATCCATCAAGACCAAGCCTCAACAATCCTCTTTCAAGTGCATACACATAGATGCCACATAAATGAGATGAACATCTCTATGAGGAAACAAGGGTTTCCTATAACTAGGAGTGCAGGAAGCACATGGAAACCCAGACTTGATCAGAGACCAATTGAATATAATATCAAGATCCTATATCTCTCTTCTCTATTAAGGCCTTCCCATGAGGAGTATTTATATCACCCCAAAAGATTTGATTTAGTTGGGATACAGTTAGGCCACGGGCTCCTGTAGGTGTGATTCCAGTTTAACCCGTAAACCCTGCCCAGAAAATAGGATTTTCATTTTTTTTCATATTTTAAATTATATATGTTGGTTATGTATAGATGGACCCATGTGTGTACTTGATTTTTAAAGGGAAGATTCATGTATGGAATTTAAAATAATGTTTTTTATAAATAAAGTGATCAAGTCTAAAGGGAAAGGGCTTCCCAAGTCCATAACTCAGAGCATCAAGTCTACAGGAGTGTTGAATGATGTTATAATAGAGAGGAATATAAAATTTGGATGTTGAGCTACTTCAATACTATATAGTAGTGAACATAGCCCAATTTATTCATTTCAAAACCATTCCTCATTTCCTTATTTATGGGTGCAATGTAGCTCTCAGTGTTCCTTGTCGTCAAAATATAATCTACATACACTATAAGATATACAACCATTTTTTAAAATCTCTTGACAAACAAAGTTGCATCATCAATATCATAATGTTTGAAGTTGAGTTTCAAACTATTCTTCGTTAACTTCGCATACTAGGCTCACGACGCTTTTTTTAGGCCATACAAGTATTTCACAGGCTTTCATACTTTGTGTTCTTGGCCTTCATAACAAATCCTTTTGGTTGGTACATAAACAAAAATTATTTCAGATCTCCATTCAAGAAAGAAGTTTTTACATCCATTTGATGGAATTTCCAACCATTTTGAGATGCTAAGGAAAAGGGTGTCTCGATGGTAGCCCATTTTTTTGTGGGGGAAAAATTATCCTCATAGTTAACCCCTTATTTCTGTGCAAACCTTTTTCCACAAGCCTGGATTTATGCTGTCAAGTGTGCCATAAGACTTATACTTTTTATTTTAGACCCACTTTCATCCAACTAGTTTGGTTCCTAATGGAGGATCAACCAGCTTCCAAGTGCCATTCTTTATCAAGTCATCATATTCTTTCTGCACCACTTCTTTTCATTCATCAAGAGAATTGACTTCTTCGAATGAATTTTGTTCAAAATCTATAGACAAATTTAGGTCACAATCATAAGAAACATCCATATCAATACGTTAATCAGAATCATCTACATCACCTCCATTTTTCCTGGTTGTAATTATTTTTCCTGTCTTTCCAACCTCATTAGCACAAACACTTTCAAGTGACTTTGTCAACCATTTTGGAGGACCTTTCTGAGATGGCCCAGGCTGTTCAATTGACTAATTTGGGGCTGAATCAATATTTAGTCTCTTAATTTTGTTAATCGCATAACTCAAAGTGTCATCAGTGTCCAGGGCTTCATGTGGGGGAGAGAGTGCTTCAGAAGAAGATTCCACATTCTGATCCAGTATAGTAATCCCCCCTTCAATATGTGGAATATGATTAAGAAATTCTTGAAATTAATTTGAATGTTTGAATCTATCCAAGAGATCGAGCTTTTTCACAACAACATTTTAATCCTTGGAAGATTCCATATGGATGAAATATCTAGATACTACAAACTTCTTATTAACTTCATCATAGAGATGGTATGATTTGGAGGTATTTGCATACCCAAAGAAGATACACTTACAACTCCTTGCACCATGTTTGTTTCTTTATTCCTTAGGTATAAAGCCATAATAGGTTGAACCAAAGACCCTAAGATGCTTTATCGAAGGAATGTGGCTATACCACATTTAATAAGGAGTCGTGTTTCTAATAGCATTATAAGGACACCTATTCTTTATATTCACAACATATAGTACTGCATAAGCTCAAAACATCAATTTAAAATTCTTGAAAAACATCATGGAACATAAGATATTTAATATTATCTTGTTCATTCTTTCATCTACTATGTTTTGTTTGGAATTATAAGGAATAATTTTTTTTGTTTGATCCCATGCTGGAAAGGATAGTTTTCAAATTCATTTGAAGTTTATTCTTTTCCATTATCAGTGTGCGTAGAGCCAATATGAGATTGTGCATAATTTTCAATCCATGCATGAAAGTTCTTGAATGTTTGAAAAGCATCATATTTTTTCTTCAATAAATCAACCTAACACATTCTGATGTAGTCATTAATAAATGTCATCATATATTTGTTTCCATTTGTAGAAGGAATAGGCATTGGGCCACATAATTCTAAACGAATATTTTCAACTTCTCTATGTGCTCTAGAATTAGAATCATGAAAATATTGTTTTCTATGCTTTCCTAGAATACGAGAATCAAATTGCTTAATTTTCCTAGGAATTGTAGGAAAACCAGTAACACCACTTTTCTTCAACATACGAAGGTTGTCATAATTCAAGTGTCCATATATAAAATGCCATAAAATACTTGATGGAAATTTATATTCATCATAATGTGAACAATATGAGAAGTTTTTTGCACGAGAAAAGATACCTTCCATCTTCAGAAGTCCTTCTCCTTTTATCCCATCATGACAAGTGAGTGATATGATGTTTTTATGACCTCAACCTTTCCATAAAACATATGAATGGAGTGTCTTTTCTGGTGGATGTGGACCAAAGAAAACAAGCTTCTTCTCAGCTCTAGGAGATATAAAACATCATGGAGAAGAAATTATAGAATACCGTCATTGACTTGTCTGTAAATTATACTTCTCCATCAACATTGTCAGTAATTTATTCAAAAAAATCTTTTCTAAAAGTCTTGTGGTAAGTTTTTCCTGAATCAAGAAACCAATCATTTTTCCAAGAAATAAGTGAAGCATTGAACAAGTCTTCATTTACTACAATATTGCAATGTGCCACAACATAATGAGCAAATTTAGATGCTTTAACTTTCTCTTTTTCATCACTTTTACCTTTGGTTGCATTTCTTTCATCATCTCCCAAGGAAACTTACATGTGGATGCATCATGGCCGTCTCCATTGTAACATATGAAATGAATATCATATTTTCCTCCTTGGAATTGTCTGGCCACCTTCCTCTAAAATGTATTCTTCCTCTTCCTCTTCGGCCACCTCTTCCTATAGAAGAATCTTGAGCATGATTATTTTCTCTATGTGAAAGACACATAACTTCTTTAGAATAAAGAGGATTTGTCTTCTTCCCAAAATCATTTTCTATATCACCAAACTTCTTCTCAAATGATTCAAAGGCAATATCCTTGATATTTCCACTTTCTTGCAATGACTCAATATAATGTGAATAAGTGGGATATAGTGCCTTGAAAAAAGCTACGAGAGGAATATATATTTCAAAACCATTGTTTTTAATATCATGCATAATATATATTGATTTTGATGTTAAAGAAAGAGGGTCATCATTTTTCAATTCAAGACTGAACAATTTAACCATAAATTGGACAACCTCAAGTTCAGAGTGTGAGTCATACAATTCCTGCAATGTATTAAAGGAATTATAAGAATTTGAGAATGGTGAAATAGGGTGTCTCACCTCTTCATTTACAGATGATGTAATCAAGGCATAGCCATTGTTGTTCTTTTTTTCCCAAATGGCGATCTCCTTGTCTGAGGTGGGATTTGAAGGTGCATTGTTTCCTTCTCCTTCACAAATTCCTCTCCACAACTCATTAAAATTGAGAGTGTGTTTTATCATCCTTGAATATTCAGGATAGTTCTCTTTTCCAAAGAGAACTACTCCAAAAATTGATATCAATGAATGTATTTAAATGTGTGTAATGTAAAATAAACTGTACTTCTGGTGGAAAATAAAAAAATGTAGTTCTGGTGGAAAAAAATGCACTTCTGGTGTAAACATTGTAAAATTTCCACTCTGATATATAGGACAGAGGTAATATTTATGGGGATTTGTTATATAGGGGAGGGGCTATATGAGGAGGGTATTATATGGGGTAGGGTGTGTATTGTGATGGTATTATATGGGGGGAGTTGTTATATGGGGGAGGGGCTATATGGGGAGGGTATTATATGGGGGAGGGGGTGTATGGTGATGATATTATATGGGGGATGTGGTTTAGAGAGGGCTGAGGTGAGTGGTGGGAGGATGAGCACTATGGTATGGAGGAGCATTGTGGTATTTCCAATAGTGGTATGGGAGGGGTTTCCCGTACGTAAATAACACCATAGCATATTAACTGGTAAGATGAGAGGAGGAGTCACTGCGTAGGACCGTTGTTGTGTATATGTTGTAACGTTGCACAATGGAGAGGTGCTTCTAGGAGGGAGTGGTATAATAAATGAGGGGATTCAACTATGGACAACCATATGGAGGGGAGTTAACTATGGTAGAGTCCCTGTGGTATAACATTAATAGTGTGTTCATATTCGATCTGGTGTGGACTGGTGTGAGGAGCACAGTCGAGGGTTGAAGGGACTGACGAGGGATTTGATTGTTCAAATAATGAACTGCAAGAAGAAGATAAGTAATGGGCACCCATTAGTGGTGGCTTCTTTATGTGGAGAGATGAAATAGTATCAAGGAGTTGATTGTTGATTTATACAGAGAGATGATAGAGTATGAGGGATTCAATTGCTTCATTATGCGGAGAGATGTCAGAGTATGAGGGAGATGATTGTTCGAATACCATGTGAGCGAGTTGATTATTTGAGAGAGTAGTGGATGAGTGGGGAGTTGGATCGTAAGGGAAGGAGAAACCATTTGGGATTCGCAAGTGTATAGGAGAAATCAAATTTGGTATGAAGGAGTTAGCATGAGAACCATTTTATCAGAGTGTTGTACTGTGAACCATTCAACGCATACTGCAGAAATATGAGAGCATAGGAATATGGAAGACTACATAAATGGGAGAAGGGAGTTATATCTAAAGGATAATTTTGGAGTTGGATATAATACCATATTAGGCTAGGAGGTAACTCCTCAAAATGTATTTTGTTTTTGAATTAAGGTTGATCATAGATATATACATGGAGGGAGAGACTCTTGAGCTTCATCTCCGAGTGTCTCTTTATATTCCAACTCTCCTTGTTTTCTATTTACATTATTTTACACATATTCACCCAATTCTAATGATTATGTCTCAAGACATGTTGATGGTGCATTGGTAATGTATGTTAGTGTATGTGTTTTTATGCATGCATTGTGTCTAGTTGGTGTGTGGTTGTGGCATCATGCATAGAAATGGAATAAATATTGGGATGATGTATATGTATTTTTCTAAATATGATTTTGCTTATATATATGAATTTTGGTGATGTTGTTGATCTTGCAGCCAAGATATCCTCCCATGAAATAGACTAAGGTACATTTGTTTCTTTATGGTTTGGTCTAGTTGACATGATATACCTTGCGGGAAGAAAAGAGAAAATATGGATAGTAGAGTGGTAGACTATAGCTCATGAGATTCTCCTTGTGGATCATATGAGTAGCATGGTGAGGAATACTGCCCACACATAGCATATACTTTGAGAATTTTAAAGGTAGAAATAAGGAGTTACAAATAAGATAATGAATGAATCATTCAATCAAAAGAGAGGATCTCTAGGGTATGGGAGAAACAAGTTGAAGTCAATTCAGTCATCCTTTAGAGCTTGTCATATTTTCTGAGACACAGACCACTTTAGATCAGCCATGGGAAGGAGGACATGACCAATGGGGCATATGGAAGTAGATCTCATGGTGGGAGCAGGTTAGATAGAGATGACATGATCAAGGATGGCAAGTTCTTGGATACAATGGACAAGAGAGGTAATGGACATTTGTAGTATTCTAGTTATGGTTCTGAAAATTATCATGGTCAGTATCATTATCATCCTTACAGGAGGAGTGATAGGGGATATTTCTCGAGTGATTTCAAGAAATAAAACCCACCTACATTCAATGGGGAAATGAAGAAAAAATAGAATGTAGAAGCATAGTTTCTTGGAATGAACATGTTCTTCAGATTTCACGATTACTTAGAGAACATGAAGGCCAAAATAGATACATTTACTCTTAAGGGTAAAAAACATATCTGGTGGGAAGATGTAAAGAATGGCAGAGATATTTATGAAGAGGAGTTGACTTGGAGTCAATTCGAGAGACTATTCGAGAAGAAGTACATATCAAAGAGATACTATGATGAAAGGGAAAAAGAATTCTATGAGCTAAAGATGGGTTCTATGACCGATGAGGAGTACACTAGTAGATTTCGGAGTTGTTGAGATATTTTCCTTATCTCAAGGAGGAGAAGGCCAAGATCTATAGATTCATCAGTGTGTTGTCGGTAGCATTCAAATACAGGATTGAGATTGATGAGCCTAAATCATTGGAGGAGGCCATATGGAAGCTAAAGCATAGTTATGAGAAATAAAAGCATATATATGAGACTAAACTAGATTGGAAATGAAATAATAAGAATAAAGGGAAATGGGATATGAAACGAGCAAGGCCTCAAGACACAAGTAAAAAAGAGAATGTAGCACCGCACAAGAAGTGTAATGCATATAACAAAGGACAAAAATTTGGTCTAAACATAACAAGGGTGATGATAGGAAGCTTGTACGGTGTTGGAATTATGGCTACAATCATTGTGAGAGATATTTTCCACAACATCAAGGTGGTAGATCATATATTTACAGTGCTCAGGAGGCGCAAATAGTGGAGGATGTTGGACATAATTTCCCTCATATTTATGCAGCATTAGATAACCAACATGAAAATATTCAATAATATATCATTGAGCTGGATGGTAATATATTTGATCAAGTTGTTTCTATTTTGATTGAACCTCGATCTAATTATAGTTATGTTAAAACTCACTTGGTGGATAAGTGTGGTTTGAGTAAGGAATTTCATGCAGAATCTTGGTTAGTGCAGTTGGCTATAGGTAAAAATAAGATGGTTCATCATTGGGTAAGAGCTTGTTGTTGGGACTCCAAAATGTCATCCACTTTCACCTTCATTTCCATCATTTTACCCTCATTCCATAACTCTATAGCCTCAGAACCTTACATTAAGTAGCCATTTTCATTATTATATGGGTTTAACATTCATATTTTTCAAGTCATTAATTTTAAGTATTGTAAGTGAATTTGTGATTAAATATTAGGAGATTAACATGTTTTCATATATATCTAAAAGTATTATGAGTTTTGTGATATTGTAGGCCTACTTGGAGATTCTAGAAGGGTCTTATTTGGCCATACAACCACAAATTCGAATTTCAAATTCCAACTCATAAATATTTGTGAAATATTTCTAGAGAATGTGGATCATTAACTATGCACATTTAGATGAGAATAATCGTCTATAAGATAATTTTGAGAGCATATTTATATTACATTTTTAGGAGATTGTTTGTAACCACGAGAGATAAATGTGGATTTTGGAGAGATTTAAGGATATATATTTATTGTATAGCTATCCTCAATTTTTTGTATAAATAGTATTGCACCCTTCATACAAAGGGTTGTAAGAAAATGTAGCTTTCAATTGTAAGTTGTTAATTGTAATTTGTGAGCTAGTGGTTAGAGGTTAGAGGTAGCTAGTTGTTAGTTCCTAGTTGCAGGGTTCAAGTTCCATCCAAGATGTGATTTGTAAAGTGAGGAGAGAGAATTATTTTAATATCTTGTAAATTCATATTTATGAAATACATACTGTTATTTTGATCTCCAATATGTGATAGTTGATTCATTGTTCTTACCGAGGAATGGAGGGCCCCCATCAACCACAATTTGAACATATTTATATATATTAGTAACATAGGATGGTTTTTTAATTTCATTTATTTTATGTAGGTGTGCCTTTTCCTTTCAGTAAGTGTGATTTAATTTCCAGTAGGTGTGATTTCATTTATTCAAGTGGGTGTGATTTCATTTCAGTAAGTGTGATTTCAATTCTGCAAGTGTGATTTCAATTCCAAGCAAGTGTGATTTCCTTTATGCATGTTTGTTTCAATTTCTTTATGTTTGGTTTGATTTGGTTTGGATTGGATTAATTTATTATGTTTTGTAATTATTTTTAATTTCATTAGAGAGATAATTTCCTAGTACATATAGTACAGTAATACCTTGTCAGTTTACAAAACCTCGGGTTGAAAAATTAAATGACAGGGAGTTAATTCACAATAAAATTACCCAACATTTTTTCGTCGTCGTTGGGGAGGTATATATAGGTGTTTATTTTGAATGTTTAGACAATTCATTATAGTTGCATTCATTTTTAAATGCATGGTTAAAATCATATTAAAATCATTTTTCATATGTAATTTCAATAATTTTTCAAAAAATTGTACTAATCTGTGTGTACGATGGGAATTATTGACTAGTTGGCGTAATTCACAAACAATTAATGAGTTTGAAGATTGTCCTTCCTAGAACTCTCTTGAATTATAGAAATAGCTGGGATATCTGCTTCTCAGGAAAAGTATATTTTAACTGCATGCAAAAAATTATATGTCTTTCCACCTCGACAAGAATATCTTCAAGTCTCTTTTGATTCCTCTTATCAATTTTTTGAAGAGACTGAAGAATCATGCAATAGTGTTGATGGGGAGAAAATACTAGAATCTGAGGAATGCATAATAAAGGAGGATATTCCAAGTGACTTAAACTAAGAAAGGAATCATGAATGTCATGGCCTTATTGAAAGATGGCTCCAATCAAGGATCAAATCACCTTATTTCTTAATTTTGTTATAAAAGAAATTGATTTCTCATGATTTGATGTGTTTTAAGGCATATTTTTCAGAACTAAGCATGAATATATTTTTACTCCTCTTATGCACATAGGTACACTGGAAATTTTCATACACTTGATAATTTTTTCTATTTCCTGTAGAGTAGAGTAGGGTAGAATCAATGAATAAAACCAAGTTTGGTGGTGTGTTTTTTTGTAAGTTTTAAGTTATATTTCATTTTATTTTTAATTTTATTTGTTGGTGGTGTAGTAAGAACCACCCATCTCACTAATAATTTGCAGGAAATGTAGAAAACAAAGGAATATTTGAGAAGAAGGTGAATAAATAAGAGTTTTGAGAGCCACAAACTGAATTTAGATTTTAAATCCTTTCAATTTGTCTTTTTAATTTCACATTCCAAATGAATAATGAGTTTCAATATTGCTAATTATGCTCCCTTTTTGGGCTCTCTACGATCTGGAAAATCAGAAAAGAAAATTGAACAAAGTAAGTTTTAAAATTTTGTAATAAAAAATGAATAAGAAATCTAATTTCATAATAAAATGTATACTTACATGCTTTTAGAAATCTCAAATAGAAAAAATAATACCTCCAATGGATCCATCACTATCAAAAACCCTGGTTTGACTCTTTTTTCATCTCATTTGGCCAAAAATTGAGTAATATATCAATATTTTAAGTTTCTACCCAATTCTACGATTAATAAACCTACAATTTGACCCAAACCCAGCTGGTGCGCCTAGAAAATGGGAACGACACACAAATGTCGCCTTCTTGATCGCCAGTAAAATTTGTAGGACAGTTAAAACCTCCCCTAGTCCTTCGCACCTGTGGTCAATTATGTTGCATGGGACCAGGGGCTAAGTTTTAGCCCCTGGCCCTTCCCAAAAGTGTGCACATATAAAACTTTAAATAAACTTTTTGAGTTATAGTTAACAAGAATGAATGGTAGTCAAGTTGGTAAAAGCACTTTGTTTCAAGGTTGAGGTCATGGTTTTGATTCCCATGGAAGGTGGTTCGACCCTGCACAAAATCTTGGACACCTCAACGAGGCCACGTGGCAACCATTGGTTGGTCCATGAGGCACTAATTCGTTGTCCCTCCGAAAACAAACCATTAACCAACATAAAATAACCATGTGTCCCCAATTAACTCATGCCAAGTGTCACCCATAAATTGACTAAAGAAGGTATAATCAAACTTGCCACATCATAGGCCCAGTCAGCGTACGAATTGCTAACTAGGAATACCCAAAACTCAAAAATTCATTTATTTAGTTGTTTCAAAAAATGATCAGAACATGATTTTGGGAGAATTTGAAATTGGATTTTAGTGAAATAAATTGTGTTGGATTCAGACAACGAGATCTACGCTTTGGCGCTAGTTTCAAGCCGATCTAAGAATTTTGAATTTTGAGCATTTTCTTGATCCACAGGATCATGGCAAGGGTGGAGCACTAGAGAAAAAGACAAAACGCAATTACAAACTTATACTTTCATAAATACATGCAAATATTTAAAAATATAACTGCAATAATTTAAAAACTACCATCCAAGTCTAATTGCAGGTTTTAAAGTGGTAAGGAAGTGCAATTGTCCATATTTTTGGTAGTTGCATAATCGACACAATTCAGTTACTTATGAAAAATTGTTTTATGATCTATTGATGAACCATTAAGTGTATGGAGAAGAGGTCTCAAGCTCAAAATTGGTTAGAAACACAATGAAGAAGTCATCAACAAAATAATAACAGGCGATCCATGGTATCGATTAGGTAAAAATGCATTTAATGTTCTGTCCCTGAATTTGTTTTATTAGTATTATTGCTAAGTTATTTTTGTATACATCAAATGAAGAGGGACTAATCACCTCTCTATTCTAATAGTATTACATTTTATTGCAGAAATTGCTAATTTTTTGGAGGTTCTAGGACAATGAAAGAAGATAAATATATGCACAATTACTTTAAAAAAAATCAGGTTTCTTTCACAAGAACATGATAATTCAATGTGAAATCGGATCCACTATACCATTGCTACTAAACACATAAAAATTTTACAATTGCTACACATTCTAAGCCTGTAGTTGATCCATAATTTTCCATCTCCTTACTACCGAAAACTCATTTCCCTTTGCAATCTTCATACTTTCCTGCCTAATTTTCACTCACCCTTAAACCAAAAATAAAGTCATTCAACTACCTTACAAAGTTGAGTCACCCCATTTTCCTTTTCCTTTATGTAAAATAAAACTTGTTTCAATGAAAAATTTCCATCTATAGTCCTTCAAATTATTATTTCATACTCGCATTAGATGATGAATGATTCATTAAGGCCTTCCTTATAACACATTTTGACCCATCAACTCTAACACATCATCTGGGATCAAAACTAGAGATCTTTCAAGTACATTGAGTATTGCATACCTTAATGGAAAGTTATCTTGCCAATAAACAATGGAAATACATCAATGTCCCTTGTTTGTTGGATCTTGTAGGTGACTCAACTACGACAGATCTATTTGTACATGATGAGATGTACTTAGGAATCTTGACTCTCATTGGCATCAATGGTGAGTAGTCTCGTGTTGGTTAATTGAATTCATTAATGACCAGCAATGCAACAATTTCTTTTCTATGTTCGACATCAACACATCTATTCACATAGATAAGAATTATGCCACCGAGTTGGAACGATTTAAGACTACATGATTTCAGTAGCTTGCAGTAAGATTAGAATTCAGTAGCAATAGAAAGAAATATTCCAATCTCATCCTCAATTCATACAACCAAGATAAAGAAGAAGAAAGATCAGATTCCTTTATTTCACATTACATGATTCAATAGTAATAGCCACACTCTTCTATATACATAGCTTTTCCACTTTTCATGTAAGTGAAGGTATCTAATTTTCTAATCTTTAATCATGTAATTCCTTGAATGCTAAAATTGTGATTATGGAAAATCCCTCACCACATTCATATTTCCTTTCTCATTTCCAAGAAAAATAAAAACACCTTAAGTTTGGGGGAAGGGATATTCACATGTCATGCCACATGCCACATTTCATTTCATCCTAACCAACATATTTTTCCCAAATAAACTATTATTGCATTTTTTTTTCCAAAATTTTATATTTTTTGCAATGATCAATTGATAAGAACATTAAATGGCTGATAGGCACTATGGGAGCATAAAAAGGAATTCTCAATGTTTTCAAGTATTTTGTTGCAAGAAAAATAAGAAAAGTATTGTTACTCAAGAACCAATACTCATAAATTTTGGTTCACAGAAGAACCAACCATGTTGGAATCAAATGTCTTTCAAAGTACACTTTGCTAAAAAAAATAAAAAAATCAAATGATATAATTATGAAATGTTAAAAGGGAATCAATACAAAGCCAAAGATCATATAGAAGAAAAACATTTCAAGAAGATCAACTTATCATTAAGGGAATTAATGCAATAGTTTCTTGAGGACATGCAATATCTTTAGTTGGGGGGTATGTTGGGCCTCCAAAATTTCATCCACTTTCACCTACATTTCCAACATTTTACCCTCACTCCTTAACTATACAGCCCCATAACCTTACATTAAGTAACCATTTTCATTATCATATTGGTTTAACATTAATATTTTCGAAGTCATTAATTTTAAGTATTTTAAGTGAATATGTGATTAGATATTAGTAAATTAACATGTTTTCATATATATCTAAAAGTGTAATATGTTTTGTGATATTGTAGGCCTACTTGGAGAATCTAGAAGGGTCCTCTTTGGCCATCTAGCCACAAATTCGAATTTCAAATTCCAACTCATAAAGATTTGTGGAATATTTCTAGAGGATGTGGATCATTAACTATGCACATTCAAAGGAGAAGAATCATGGATAAGAGAATTTTAAGAGGATATGTGTCTTACAGTTTTTTGAGATTGGTTGTAACCACAAGAGATAAATGTGGATTTAGGAGAGATCTAAGGATATATATTTATTGTATAGTTATCCTCAAATTTTTGTATAAATAAGAGTGCACCCTTCATACATAGGATTGTAAAAAAAAGGTAGGTTATCAATTGTATGTTGTGAGTTAGTGATTAGAGGTTAGAGGTAGTTATTTAATAGTTTCTAGTTGGAGGTTTCAAGTTCCATCCAAGATGTGATTTGTAAAGTGAGGAGAGAGAAATATTGTAATATATTGTAACTTAATTTTTATGAAATCCATACTTATATTTTGATCTCCAAGATGTGATATTTGATTTAGTTTTCCTGTTGAATAATGGAGGCCCCCCATCAACCACAGTTTGCACATCTTTGTAGATATTGGAAAAATAGTATAATTTTTTTTATTTCATTCCTTTATGCAAGTGTGAATTTTCCTTTCAATAAGTGTGATTTACTTTCTGGCAACTGTGATTTCATTTATGCAAGTGTGGTGTGATTTCAAATATGAAAGTGTGGTTTGATTTCATTTCAACAAGTGTGATTTCAATTCTGCAAGTGTGATTTCAATTATGCAAGTGTGGTGTGATTTCATTTCAGGAAGTGTGATTTCAATTCCAAGCAAGTGTGATTTCATTTATGCTATTGAGATTTAAATTTCTCTATGTTTGGTTTTATTTGGTTTGGATTGGATTAATTTATTACGTTTTTTAATTAGTTTTAATGGAATTAGAGAGATAAACACCTGGTAAATAGATTACATGTATACCTCATCAATTTACGAAACCCCAGGTTGACAAATTAAATGACAAGGATTTAACTCGCAATTAAATCACCCAACACTTGTGCATTTTAGTTGAATGGTATGCCTACATCAACACATTTGAATGTATTGGAATTCAGATCATATAGTATGATTTTTGGTATGGAATGGATATATCTTCATCGGGCCAAAGTGGATTATTATGATAAATCCATTGAGTGTTTTGAAGATAATGGAGAAAAAATATTCTTGTATTGTAAGAAGAAAGAAAAATAAATTAGAATGGTGAAAAATATGCAGAAAATTGCAATCATAAAAAAATATGTGTGTTATTTGCAGTACGTATTTCCATTGAAATAGGTAAGGAAGTTGAGGATGCAGAGGTATTAAGCAGGTACCCATTTTTACAAGAGTTTAAGGATGTGTTTTGTTAGGTCCCCATATTACTAGTGTAGTCCCTTATTTTTATTAGTGTAGCCCCCTTATTATTATTGTTAAGCCCCTATAACCCCCATATTGTTATTATTGTTCCCTTACATTATTATTGTCAGGTTGGATAGGATTATACTATGATCCCATGGACCCCTATATATAGAAGGAGGTTTTTTCATTTGTATCATCCAAGAATTGTTCATTTATGTAATGTATTGGAGATTTCCCCCTTGAAGTGGCTAATTTCTAAGGATTTGATCCCTCTTCTCTTCTATTTTTGGAGCTGGTTTCATAACATTTGGTATCAGAGCGTTGTATTCTAGGGTTTCGCTGCTCCAAATAGGTCATCATGGAGTTTTCGCTATAATGTTTTTTCTACGAAGGTTCAGAAGCTGAAATTTTGAGAGCGTGAAGCTGAAATCTTGAGGAACCTTGTGGAAAAATTCAGATCTTGGTTTGCAATATTTCCGGAGATATGATCTTTGGAAGTTAGGGCTTTTTGTAGGCTCTTGAATTTAACCTAAATAGGTCATCGTGGAATTTTCGTAATAACGTTTTTTCTACGAGGTTTCAAAAGCTGAAATTTTTATAGAACAAAGATGAAATCCTGAGGAACGTTGTGGAAGCATTTTAGAGCTTTATTGGCAACATTTTCGGAGATATGATCTGTGGAAGTTAGTGTTTTTTCAGGCTTCTGAATTTCATCTCAAAGAGGTGACCTTGGGAAAATCATCATAACTCTCACTCTGAGAATTGGATTGGAATTCTGTAAAAAGTGGCCACAATTACACGGAATATAGTTTCCTTTGTATAAATTTCAGTACTGAAGGAGGAAATAGTGACACGTGGCACACCGTACAAGTTCACTCAGCTGAACCAATCCATAATTAGGTCATTGTGGGTGTTTCGGCATAAATTAGCCTTGAAGAATCCAAATCAAGTGAGACCTGTGGCAATTGAAAGAAGCTTTGGAGGGCTACTACAGGGATGAATTTAAGATATTGATGATTGAAAGTCACAAATATAATTTAGTTTCAATATTGAGCTCCTCAAAATCAATAAAAATGTGTGTATTGTTTTTTCAAATTGCATAAGTCTTGTGTGAAAAATCAGTTTGAATTGATTCCAAGGGAATATTGTAGAATAGATATCAGTATTTGGTTATATATGCCTCCTAAAAATAATCAACACCCATTCATCCTTTATAAGTCTCTACTACGACTCATGAAGGAAAATAATTGCAACATAACATATCAAAATTACAAGAGCAAGTGCACCAAATTTCGCTCTCGCAAAGAGCAACAAAAAATGAAATGGAAGCTTTGAAGAAATGCGTGGAAGCTAAGATGGATGGCATGGAAGCCGGCATGGAAGCTAAGATGGATGACAAGAAAGACAACATGGAAAACATGAAGAATGATCTAAATTCACACATGGAAGGTTTGACAAAGTTGATACAAGAAATGGTTCCTAATGCCGAAAAGATAGTAGAGGAAACTCATGATGAGAACAAAATAAATGTTAATCGTAATTTCATAAAATCTCATGTTGGATGGAAGAACCAACATATTCCAAAGATGGATATAAGGAAGTTTTATGGCAAGGATCCCGTAACATGGATACTACAGATATATGGAGCAATATTTTGATCTCAATAATGTGCAAAACACACAAAAGATACGCATTTCAACTTTACATTTAGAAAAAAATACATTTGTATGGTATCGATGGCTTTGATCCCGTAAAAAAATTGTCACTTGGTCAATTTTTATGGAGGAAATGATAGCATATTTTAAAGATAAAAATAGCAACACCTTCTTTAGCCAATCGATAAATCTCAAACAAAAGGGTTCAGTGGTGGAGCATATTGAGGACTTTCAAAAATTGAATATAAGGGTACCTGATATTCCAGAGGAACAGGGGATTGATGTCTTCATAGGGAATTTAAAGGATAACATCCAACATGAAGTTTGCGTTTGGGAACCTGATTCATTAGAGAAGGCATTTAGGTTGGCAAGAAAAATTGAATGTAAAATTATGGCGACAAGGAAGCCTACCACTCACATCTATAAAGATTGAAGTATTGCTACTCCTAGACTTCCACAACCTACAAGGTTGACACCACAACAATTGGAAGAAAAAATAGTGAAAGGGCTTTGGCATAGTTGTGATAGAAAATACACTAAAGGCCATAAGTGTGCTGAGAAGAAATTATTTTACATATATTTTGAAGAGGAGGAAGAAAATGAACAAGAAACTTCAAAAGAAGAGGATAAACACCAGGAACCAACCCTAGAAGAAGAAGAAATGAGTCTGGCCCTATCGTGTAATGCATTGGTAGGAATTACCACTCCTCAAAATCTCAATATAGAAGGACATATCAAGAAGAAAAAAGTAATAATGTTGATTGATTCATGTAGCACCCATAATTTTATTCATTGTAAGGTAGCCAAGGAATTGAATTGTTTCCTATACCCAGCACCAGAATGTCAAGTCGTGGTTACGAATGGAGGAACTATAAATTTCTCTGGGAAATTCCATAATATGAAGCTAACCATGGGGGAATATGTATTAAATATTCCAATGCTTTCCATTCCTATGGGAGGTGTTGATGTTGTACTAGGAGTACAATGATTACAATATTTGCGGACAGTAGCTTTTAATTTTCAAGAAATTTTCTTGAAATTTTTTTCGGAAGGAAATGAAATCGAATTACGGGGTATCATAGGGAAGCCAGGAAAGATAATAAGCTCTAATGTTATGAAAATGATTCTGAAGAAATGACAATGAGGTGTAATTGCACAATTATTCTCACTGGAAGTTCCAACATCAAAATCATCTATTTCTCCAGATCTCCAAAAAGTCTTGGACAATCATTCCAAGGTGTTTGATACTCCCAAAGAACTCCCACCTATTCGTGATCATGATCATGCTATTCATTTGATTCTAGGAAGTTTTCCTCCAAACATTAGGCCTTACAGATATCCTTATGTCTAAAAGAGTGAAATTGAACATATGATTGCAGAAATGTTAGAAGCTGGTATAATTCAACCTAGTCAAAGTCCTTTCTCTGCTCTAGTAGTATTGGTGCACAAGAAGGATGGATAATGGTGCATGTGTCTGGATTATAGGGAGCTCAATAAGCTCACTATTAAAGATAAATTTCCCATTCTTGTGATTGATGAATTATCGGATGAATTACATAGCGTTGTTTATTTTACTAAGTTGGATCTTCGTTCAGGATATCATCAAATTAGAATGAAGACTAAAGTTATTCTGAAAACAACATTTCGAACTCATGAGGGTAATTATGAATTTTTGTTCATGCCTTTTGGCCTTACCAATGCACCTTCTACATTTCAAGGGTTGATGAATTCCATTTTCAAACCCTTCCTTAGAAAATTTGTGCTAGTATTTTTGATGATATACTAATCTCACAATGGTCTTACAAATCGCTGTAACGTACATCTTGGCGGGGTGCTCAAACTATTGGAGGAGAAAAAATTATATGAAAAAACATCCAAATGTTTCTTTGGAGTACAAGAGGTGGAATATCTGTGTCAAATTGTATCTCACGAGGGTGTTAAGGTAGACCCTAACAAAATTAAATCCATTAAGGAATGGAAAGTACCCACAACCATAAATCAGTTGCGAGGATTTCTTGGGTTAACAGGGTATTATTGAAATTTTTTAAAGGATTATGGGAGAATAGAAACACCTCTAGCAAAATTATTGAAGAAATATGCATTTTCATGGACTCCTAAAGCAACTAAGGCCTTTGAACATTTGAAAGAGGCAATGTGCCTAGCACCGGTCTTAGCTACGCTAGACTTCACAAAAACCTTTATTGTGGAATGTGATGCCTTAGGAAATGGAATTAGTGTTGTGTTAATGCAAGAAGGAAGGCCCATTGCTTTTGAAAGTCGTCCAATAAAAGGAAAGTATTTACAAAAAGCTATTTATGAGAAGGAAATGTTGTCAATACTACATGCACTAAAGAAATGGCGACCCTACCTAATGGGAAGGCACTTCAAGGTAAAAACTGATCATGATAGTCTTAAACATTTTTTGGAGCAAAGACTATCTTCAAAAGAGCAGAAAAAATGGGTCACAAAGATGTTGGGTTATGACTTTGAAATCATCTACAAAAAAGGGAAGCTAAATGTTGTTGCAGATGCACTCTCAATAAAGGATGAAGACATGGAAGCATTGCTTTGTGCAATTTATATTATCAAACCAGATTGGATAACCGAAGGAAGAGATGAATGGAAGAAGGATGAAGAAGTGTGGACACTCATTCAAAATTTGAAGCAAGATCCTAGTACATCTGATACATTTAGTTGGAAAAATGATTTCTTATGGTACAAAGATCACTTATATCTTTGTAAGAATTCCCAAATAAAAAAAAATATTCTTTTGGAATTGCACGCTTCTCCTTTAGGAGGACACTTGGGATTTTTAAGAACTTACCACACAGTGAAGAAAGAATTTTTTTTTGGGATGGTCTTAAATTTGATATTCAAAAGTTTGTGGCAGAATGTTTTCTTTGCTAGCAAAATAAAGTTGAGACAATTAAGACCACAGGTCTTCTACAGCCTTTATCCATTTGAAGTCAACATTGGGAGGAGATTTCAATGGATTTTATCACAGGTTTACCTAAGTCCAAAGGAAAGAGTGTCATCATGGTGGTAGTTGATAGACTTACCAAGTATGCACACTTATGTGCATTATATCATACATTTAAATCAAGTACAGTTGACACTGCATTTATGGAAACAATTCAAAAGCTACATGGAAACCCAAATATTATGGTAAGCGACAGAGATCCCATTTTTACTAGAAATTTTTGGATGAAATTATTTTCTTGTTTGGGTACTCAACTAACTCATAGCTCATCTTATCATCCTCAAACTGATGGTGCAACTGAGATAGTGAACAAATGTTTGGAAGCATATCTTCGTTGTTTTGTATCTGATAAACAAACACAATGGGTCAAGTGGTTACCTCTGGTGGAATGGTGGTATAACACTTCCTTCCATACTACGGCAAAAATGACCCCATTTATGGCACTTTTTGGATATCATCCATCGTCCATCACATCATATTTAAGAGAAATTTCTAAGGTACAAGCAAGGGAAGAAAAAATTAAGAATCAACATCAAGTTCTCCAACTCTTAAAGGATAACCTCAATTTAGCACAAAATCGAATGAAACAATAGGTAGATCAACATCACAGCGAGAGAAGTTTTGATGTAGGAGACTAGGTATTTTTATGGCTACAACCATATAAACAAATTTCCCTCAAGCAAACTAAGAAGGATAATAAATTATTGCCAAAATACTATGGTCCTTACAAGGTGTTGCAAAATATTGGTACTATGGCATACAAATTAGAGCTTCCTTCTTCTTCGCGAGTGCATCCAGTTTTCCATGTTTCATGCTTAAAGAAGGTTATAGGTGACAAACTTCCAGTTCAAGAAATATTGCCAGAACTTGATGAGGAAGGAAAAATCATAATGGAACCTGAAACAGTCATGGAAACAAGTTCAACTCGACAGCTACGAAATTGATCAATTTCAGAGTATCTCATCAAGTGGAAGAACTTACCCACTAAAGATTCTACATCGGTGGATGATAATTTTATACAGAAGCATCCAGAGCTACTCAAGCATTGAGGACAACTATTTTTTTAAGGAGAGGGGCATGTTAGGTCCCCATATTACTAGTGTAGTCCCTCATTTTTATTAGTGTAGCCCCATTATTGTTATTGTTGTGCCCCTGTAACCCCCATATTGTTATTACTGTTCCCTTACATTATTATTGTTAGGTCAGCTAGGATTATATTGTGATCCCATGGATCCCTATATATAGAAGGAGGTTTTGTCATTTGTATCATCCAAGAATTGTTCATTTATGTAATGTATTGGAGGTTTCCCCCTCAAAGTGGCTAATTTATAAGGCGTTGATCTCTCTTCTCTTCTATTTTTGGAGTTGGTTTCATAACATGTTTCCAGCAGATATTTTAGAGTTGTCGCTCATAGAGAAGTGGACTTTTCTATGGAGTTGGTACCAGGGGAAGCACCAACATCAAAGGCATTGTACATGATGAGTACTCCAGAGTTAGTAGAGTTGAAGTTGCAGTTGAAGGAAATGCTTGACAAGGGATCATTAGGCCAAGTGTATCACCATGTAGTGCACTTTTATTTTTTTTTAGGAAGAAGGATGGTACTCTCAAGTTATGCATTGATTGCAGGTAGTTGAACAATGTAATCATCAAGAATAGGTATCCATTTCCAAGGATTGATGATTTGTTTGATTGGTGGAAGGGAGAAGTAGTGTTCTCAAATATTGATTTGAAATCCATATATCATCTGGTATGCATTAAGCAAGAGTACATATACAAGACAAGTTTCTGAATCGGGTATGAACATTATAAGTTTGTTGTAGTTTCTTTCAATTTGAGTAAGTATCTAGCTACTTTTATGTGCTTGATGAATAGTGTGTTGCATCCTTATCTGGAAAAAAAATTATTGTATTCATTGATGATGTACTGGTATATTATAAAAGTGAAGAAGAGCATGTTGATCACTTAGCAACAATATTGAGATTGCTAAGAAAACATCAATGTTAGCGTAAATTCTTAACACAAGTGTACGAAAAGAGCCTACTTTATCTATGTGTGACAAACAACACTAACAACAGAAATGGTTGCTTATCTCTTTAGATATGAAATTGATAGTTAGAAAAAATGTTTCAAAAAACTAGATATATGCAGTAAAAGCAGTTAAACAGTGAAAATAAATAGTAATTCCTACATGCATCCCAAGGACAAAACAATATTTAAATAATGTTTTCATATATATTATTACACATGGTGAAGGTAAAAAATAACTGTTATCAGTCCCCCTCAATGGGATGGGTTCTTGGTTGTCCTCAATGCTTCAGTTCCAAAATTTTCTCTCTCTTAATGGTGCAGAAAACCCAAAATGTGTTGAACTCTATGGGAGGTCAAGAAGAAAAAGAAAATAGTAGCAACAATGAGAATGATCAAAGTGCACAAATTAAAAGTATCAAAGTGAATAATGAATGGAAAAACCTTTCTATTTGTAAAAAACTATTGTGTTATCCTCGATAATGGTGAATATTAAAATATTATTAACCAAGATCTATATCTAACTGTTTGGAATATTTTATTATATTTTTTTGGAGGGAAAAGATATTTAAATTGGTTAAATACCTTTATTTAGAAATAATAAACAAATAAATTATTTATTTATCATTTCAAGAATGCGGTTAAAGAATAATAAATAAATAATGATTTGTTTAATTATTCCTACGTGATTTAGTCAAATTTAACAAGTAATAATAACTAAATAATGATTTAATTAATTATTCGAAGAGAAAAATAATAAAAATAATTATTTATATAATTATTTCTCATAAATGGGTAAAATATGACAAGAAATATTATTTAAATAATAGTTTAATTAATTATTCCTAGAGGAAAATCAAATAAATAAGGATTTATTTAACTATTCCTCATGGGGTTTCTTGTTTGAACCAAAAGCAACTTAATAAAATATGGTTTATTAAATTATTTATTATAGTGAAAGGAATTTTACTATGGTAAAATTGGTCTTACATGGTGTGGTTCGATCCATCTAATTGTAAATGGTTAGATGACCAATTTTTAGTGATAACAGATTTCCCCCCAATGTGCGAGTGTTAGGAGCTAATTGTATGACTGAAGTGCATTGTAAGAACACAATCACTAGACACTAAAGGGGAGTCAGGGAGAGAGAGAGAGAGACATAGATGAAGCGAAGCAAGAGAGGACAATAACTGAGGGGGCGAGACCTACAAAGTGATATAAGTCTCCATTTATGTTGGAGTACATGTTATCAATGAGGCAGGGGAGGCATACCTATGCCCACAATTGGATTCCAAGTGTGAATGAATATTCAAACCCTTTCCCACATTAATTATCAATCCAGGTGCATTGGTTATTGCAAGGCTAACACACATAGTATGTGCAGATACAATAGCACAATTCTGATATCAATCGTGGATTCGATAATTTAAACAAAGAAAAAATCATTGTAACAACAATAAAAGAATGGAAATAATAAATTTTAAAGCTTTCAGTGCATTCACATCAATAAATATACCAACAATTACATCTACTATTACGGAAATTACGAAATATGCAAAACAGAAAATAGAATTAACAATGTACAGAAGGAATGCAGCACCTGATCAGGAGAGTGGGCCCAACTCTCTGATCAGGGTTGTGATGTACTCACAAAATTACAAGAGTAACATGAAGATAACTTGCATTAACTCAATGAAATGTTCTGTTACAGATCTCCATTCCCGGCATAGCAAACCCTATCTGCGTTATCCCCTATGCGTTCTCCTATGTGTTCCATCCTCCCCTTCTCTCTTATTTGTGCCCTTTTAAATATAAAAACAAAAAAGGGGAAATAAAATGATTACAAAATTTCAATAAGCAAGATGATATCTGAAATATCTTTCCATCATGATTCAATTGGCACAAGTCGAATCTAGCAAGTACAATTGGGGCAATTTTGGAGAACGACCACAACAGAAAATCTACAAATCTGTCCTTCGAAGAACCCTGTGTTTCTCTCAATCAAGACCAAATTTTGGAAAACTTCTCATAGAAAAGCTAATTTGGTCCATTCTGCACAATGTTTCGTATTTTCAAGATTCTTCTTCATTTGCCCGAAATGTTCAACGCAAAACAACCTCTTGTTATTCTAGCGAATTTCTAAATTGGAATATTTAATTATCATCTGAAGATCAAATCTGCAATCTAGAAGATACCTTGAGGGCTAAAATAGTGAGTGATGTTATAACGAATTCATTAATAAACCATCATTGGCAAAATCATGCATAGTAATCATTAATTTATTAAAATATAGGAGAACAAGTATTATTTATCCAAAAGAGCATAGATAATTATGAAAGGGAATTATATAATAAATTATGATAAATAATGTGATAAAATAAAATTATAAATGGATGAAATGGATGCTAAGAAGTGATAATAATAATACAAATTAGTGGCCCAACATCTCCCCCAAACTTATCATGTTGCATGTCCTCATGCAGCTCAATGCCTCAGTATTAACCAAGTTGTAATACAATAATCAAAATTCTCACCCCAACGCATGATATTGATGGAAGAGAAGGCTTCTTCCTCAAATGCTTCCTTAAAATAATTTTCATGTATACTTTCAATCATATGTATATGAAGTTGCAACAAAGTATGATATAAGTAAATACAAACTTCATTACAAACCAGATTTTGCTAAAATTTTGTAAGTAAATTTATACTATATCAATGCTTCTCCAATCCGAAAATCAAATCAATGCAATGAACGGATTTCAATATATTATCAAAATTGTTTTAGGTAATAATGCATGAATTTTTTGGAATTAACAAATTGTTTTAGCTTGAAAATTTTTGGGTTTAATGATACCTCTTTGTTGTCCAGAATCACAAGAATCCAGTTGATAGTTTTAAGGATATGCACAAATCAATTTTAGGATTTTATACCTTAAATGAGGAAGAAATGAGAAATCATTCATCATGCATAGAAACCCTTCCCCCAAACTGGAGAATTAGCATGCCCTCATGCTACACTAGAAAACAAATTGGGGCGGTTTCTACAATCATGGCTGAAATATTTGTTTGGTGTATAACAACATGGAATAAGGGAGATTTTGAGAATGAATAATGAGATCGATGGATGATAAATAATATTAATGGCATGTTCATGATAATGAAAGTAACACTCCCCCAAACTGAAATATTTTGTCTCTGAAAAATGGGAAGTGGTAAAGAAAGGGAAATAATGGTTGAAAAATATAAGTGAAAAATGCTCAATGGTTTTTCATGACATTCTCCTAAAATTTTAATAAATCAAAACCTTATGCTATTTTACCTCAAGTTTTACCTCCATAAAAATGTGGAATGGCATGTATGGATTGACATTTTTTTGAAGTTGATGTAGGCTGAGTTGATGTTGAAAGTGATGCAGAAGGTGGAAGTCATACATGCTGAAAAAAGTAATCAGAAAGTGTAGTAGAGTTTCCTTCTACCAAACTTATTAGTTTCCTTGTCATCTATAAAACATCTCATGAGTATCCTTAATCAGTAATTCATCACCTCAATTACCCCATTACATATAAAAGTGACATAAACATATTGTGAATGAAATGGGATAATAATGGATAAGGAGGGAAAAGATGCATTCCCTATACCCATAAGCTTTGGTTGTCATGAGCACATAAATTATGAGAATTAGTTATCTCAGTCTTTGCTTCTCATGGTATATCCAATTTTATGGGATTCAAAATCAAAATCATGCCTCTTAGTGGTGTTGTTATGATATGAATAAATGGTGATTGATTGGGCAAGCAACTATCTTTGGTTAAATGTATGATACTTGTAGAATAAAGGAATGATAGATTAGATGATACAAAATGTCAAATATCAAATATCCTAAAAGCTTCATCCTGACATGCAAAGTAAATATTTATAACTCAATAATAGATATAAACCATAACCACCATCATCTAAGAACTGATTAAATATTACCCCATGAACCACGAGTTCTGGAAAACCTCGTATATGAAACAATTAGCTTTATCAGAAATTAGCTTTGAGAAAACAAGGTAACCAAGTAGATTATAGTATTAAATTAGCTTCTATACCATAGGCACATCCACTGTTTCCAGCAAGCATCCATAGCCTCGACAGGGATACCTTTTTAACCCATTGAGATTCCAGTGTCCCATCTATTAGAAATAAGTATATAGTTACAAAAGCCTTTCAATTTACTTAGATGTCAACTAAATATCATTGTTCTGGCCTGGTAACTAGTTAATAACAATGCCATTCACGAGAGCTAACAAAATTGAAAAACTCGGCTCGTAATGAGACCTCTTGTCCTTTAGTTTTATGACTGAAGGCCATTACTGTGGCTTGGTGACCAACAGTGGTAATGTCATTTTATCAGGACCTATGATCATTGTAGGCCAGTTCGTGATGAAACCTCCTATCCTCTAGTTGACCATTTATGTTTAATATTCAACTATGTTTATTGTTAATCAATACATATTACTTAATAGATGGGGTGGCAAGTCAACTCCTTAAGTTCTAGGGATGGCGTAAAAATTTGTGTTGTAACTATTTTCAACATTAATAGTTTTTCTTCTCAAAAACTAATAACCTTAAAATAAATGCTGATAAATATATTTTTCATTGTTGAGATTGGGGTTGAAGAATATTTTATTAGATAATTACGAAAATATTTAAATACAATTTTGTGGTCATCATCATAAATTTTACAAGATCAGGGACTTGACCAATTAGGAAAGTTGAAAGCTCGCATGATGAAATCATCTGTGCATAATTATTCCCTAAAAATAAGATTACGTTTATAGATAAACAAAGATAAATTGACTACCCAATCATTATGTCAAAGAGGGCCTATACCATTAAAAGTATTTCCCATTCACAAAAGAGAAAAACAAATCAGAAAGACCTACATATGTTGAATTCAACGTGAAAATTGGCCAACAATAGTAGTTGTGGCTGAGGTAACAACAACCATGACTTAGGTAATAACAAGGAAAGGGGAAAAAGAACGATGGTAGGAAGGTGACATGGAGGAGGATTAGTCACTTTAAAAAATAATGAGGAATTAAGAGTGAATCATTCCTGACAAGATTTACCATAATAATCATCCTTATTACTAAATATGAGACCTCCCCCCAAGTAAAGTATGTCTGTCATGATTCATAGTTGATCATGTCATAAGTAAAATACCAATTAAATCTATGGAATCAGTCGAGGACATACCTGGCGACTTACCTTGGCGGAATAACAACATTGTAGGAGTAACAGCACCAAGTACTTAGAAAAATATCACCATGGAGTAACATCATCGAAGGAGTAACAACACCGAAGGAGTAACAACATTGGATACTTAGAAAAATTTTCGGAGTAACAGCACCGGAGGAGTAACAACATTGGATACTTAGAAAAACTTTCAGAGTAACAGCACCAGAGGAGTAACAGCAGTGGCGAATTCATAGCACCGAAGGAGTAATAGAAGTGGCGAATTCACAACACCGATGGAGTAACAACACCCAACACTTGGAAAAAATTTCGGAGTAACAACATCGGAGGAGTAATAGCACCGAACGAGTAACAACATTGGATACTTAGAAAATTTTCTGGAGCAACAACAGTGACAGATTCACAGCAGTGACGGAGTAACAGCAGTGACGGAGTAACAGCAGTGACAGATTCACAGCAGTGATGGAGTAACAGCAATTATGGATTCACAACACCGACAGAGTAACAGCAGTGATGAATTCACAGCACTGACGGAGTAACAGCAGTGACAGATTCACATCACTAGCGTAGTAACAATAGTGACAGATTCACAGCACCGACGGAGTAACATTAGTGACAGATTCACAGCACTGACGGAGTAACAACAGTGATTGATTCACAACACTGACATAGAAACAACAGTGATGGATTCACAACACCGGTGGAGTAACAGTAGTGACAGATTCACAGCACCGACGGAGTAACAACAGTGATGGATTCACAGTTCCGATGGAGTAACATCAGGGATGGATTCACAACACTGATAGAGTAACAACATCAAGGAGTAGCAGCACTACGTAGTAACAACATCGCAGAGTAGCAGCATCCGAGGAGTAGCAGCATCTTGAATAGCAACATCCGAAGTAACAACATCTAAGGAGTAACAGCAACCAAGGAGTAACATCATTACGGAGTAGCAGCATCCAAGGAGTAACAACATCACAAGTAGCAACATCCAAGGAGTAACAGAATCATGAGTAGCAACATCCAGAGTAAAAATATCATGGAGTAGCAGCATCCAAGGAGTAAAAACATCACGATTAGCAGCATCCGGAGTGACAACATCATGAGTATGAGCATCTGGAGTAACAACATCACGGAGTAGAAGCATTCAAGGAGTAACAACATCCTGAGTAGTAGCATCCGAAGAAACAACTCCAAGGAGTAATAGCAACCAAGGAATAACAACATTACGGAGTAGCAACATCCAAGGAGTAACAAAATCATGAGTATTAGCATCCGAAGTAACAACATTAGGGAGTTGCAGCATCCAAGGAGTAACAGCATCATGAGTAGCGGCATCCAAGGAGTAACAACATCATGAAACTTAAGAACTTGCTCCTTTTATTTTGAGAATAAAACAAAGAAAATGTGACTTTGAAGTAAACAATATCTTAAGCATAAAAACGTAATAGAAATTAGAAAATAAATGACTCTTTATTGAAAACCAATAAATAAATAAAAATCTTAAGTTACAATGGTTATGATTTTTGTTGTAGCAATGTTGTTTGTGAATGGTGAATAAATGGAAAAATGTCTTTTTCGGAAATGATTTGAATCTTCAAATAGAAATAAATTCCCCATTTCTCAAGTTATAAATCCAAAAATTATTCATGTTGTTTTCTCTGTGTGATGAAACATATTTGAAAATGTTTATATCTCATTATCATTGCCTTCAAGAATCACTTGTTCATAAATTGACCTCATTTATTCTCCTGGGACCTGCAAAAAAACGAGTGTCTACCTACAATAAAACATGAAATCATGCAAGAATAAAGGTTATCGGGATCTCCTAATCCAAGAGATATGCAAAAAAATAAGTATTTACTCTATAAAACAAATCCATGGAAAAAAATAGCAAAGTAAAATTAATTTATTACCTACGCGAGAGTGGTCCCCAACCATACTAACCAGCAATGTTTCAATGATAACTTTTTTGTTTTTCGTCCGATTTGAGTGATTCCAAATCCAAATGAAATTGAATTCAGATGGATGTCTCCAATAGAAACATTTTTTAAAAATTCCATGTAATGGTATGTTAAAGTTGCTTAGAACAACCTGCATAACAGAGTCATTTTCGATTTTCCAGCTCATACCAACAGTTGATAATTCAAGCATAAAATTTTCATTTGATGACGGCTTGAACTGATTCAAATTGGATATTAAAGTATATTTATTTATATATCTCCAATAGAAATATTTTTTTAAGGAAATAAGAATTTATGGGTCAAATACGCTAGTGAACAACTGATAAAACAGAGTTTCAAGAGTTATGATTTATGATAAGCAGTCAATATTTTGGTCATAACTTCCCCATATGATATCAAAATAAAGAGATTCAAATTGTGTTGTAAACTATATTCCTAGGGAAATATACAATAGAAAAATGTTTTCAAAATCTAGTCATTTAAGCCTCCAAAAACGGATTGTCCCAACTATGTTCCTTAGCTACCTACTAGAAATCCTGTCATTGTTTTGGTCATAAATTTTTCATTTCAACTCGAAATCGAGTGATTAAAATTGGGCTAGAAAATAGACATGAAGGGCTACGTAGGATAGAACTGGGTCTTGAAAATATGCCCATTGTTTCCCTCAAAAAATGACTATCGTAACTGTTTTTCCATAATTTTCATCAAGCCCGCAAGCCATAAGATATGATAATTAAGGAATTTAACCAAGAATATGATAAAAATGAATATGAGTGTTTGTAGGAATTATATTTTAAATATAATGCATCTACATACATAAATAAATTTGAATATTGATCACCGATGTTAATTTTCACAGTGTGTTGCAACAAAAACAATTATTTTTACATCTAAAGAAATTTATTTATTTATGTTTTTATTCATTCTATATTCTACACTAGATTACTCTACTTTGAAAAATAAAATATACTTACATATAAGAGTAATTCCAGTTAAGCCATTTTCGAAATAATTCCTCGAGTATGCACATACCTGTATTTGAAAAATGTATGTTAATAAATATACGTGTATGAGAGACCAGCTTCCCTGTTAAGGATGGTGCCAAGAGTTGTTGAAGTGTAGAGTGATGTTGCGAGAAAAAAATAGAGTGAAACCATTCTTCAATATAGTCTTGATTTCTCATATTTATCGCATCCTAAAGTTCCGTGACTGAGTTCGACATTTTGTTGAACTTTCTTCCTTGACCTCATCCTCTGCCTTTCTATTTATATCTCTGTTCATAGAACCAAATGAAGTAAAAAAAAAAATCAAACAATTCCTAAAGCTCAGGACCTGGTGCAGGGTGAAACATCCCTCCCCAGGAAGAGATATTGGGTGTTTAAATAGAAAGCAAGAAAGCAAGAAAGAAAATCAAGAAATCTTGAGCTCGGGACCTGGAGCAGGGTAGCATTTCCCTCCCCATGATGAGATATTAGGCCCTAAAAAATTAGTAGAAATAAAATAAAATAAGAACGACTAATGCTCAGGACCTAGAGCAGGGTAGCATTTCCCTCCCCGGGACGAGAAATTAGTTCCTAAGAAATCAATCAAAAAAGAATAAAAATAGAACAACTACGCTCAATACCTAGAGCAGGGCAACATTTCCCTCCCTAGGACGAGAGATTGGTTCTAAATAAATCAATCAAAAATTAAAATAGAAAAACTATGCTCAAGACCTAGAGCATGGTAGAATTTCTCTCTCTTGGACGAGAGATTGATCCTTAGATCAATATGAATTGTGTTCTTGCACCTTTGTTAGCCTCCTCAGAAATGGTGCCAAAATGTTGGTGTCCAAGTGTGAATAAATATTCAAACCCTTTCCCACATTAATTATCAATCCGGGTGCATTGGTTATTGCAAGGCTAACGCACACAGTATGTGCAAATACAATAGCACAATTCTGATATCAATCGTGGATTTGATAATTTAAACAAAGAAAAAATCACTGTAACAACAATAAAAGAATGGCAGTAATAAATTGTAAAGCTTGCAATGCATTCACAACAATAAAGATACCAGCAATTACATCTACTATCATGGCAATTACGAAATATGAAAAATAGAAAATAGAATTAACAATGTACAGAAAGAATGCAACACCTGATCAGGAGAGTGGGCCCAACTCTTTGATCAGGGCTGCGATGTACTCACAAAATTAGAAGAGTAACATGAAGATAACTTTCATTAACTCAATGAAATGTTTTGTTACAGATCTTCATTCCCAGCATAGAAAACCCTATCTACGTTATCCCCTATGCATTCTCTGGTGTGTTCCATCCTCCCCTTCTCTCTTATTTGTTCCCTTTTAAATATACAAACAACAAAGGGGAAATAAATTGATTACAAAATCTCAATAAGAAAGATGAGGTTTGAAAAATATTTCATCATGATTCAGCTAGCACAAGTTGAATCTGGCAATTACAATTGGGGAAATTTTGGAAAATGGCCACAACAGAAAATATGCAAATATGTACTTCGAAGAACCCTACCTTTCTCTTAATCAAGACTAAATTTTGGAAACATTCTCCCTAGAAAACTAATTTGGTCCGTTCTGCACAAAACCCATGTTTCATATTTTCAATTTTCTTCTTCGTTTGCCCAAAATGTTCAACGTAAACTGTCTCTTGTTATTCCAGCGAATTTGAGTTGGAATATTTAATTATCAGCAAAAGATCAAATCTGCAATCTGGAAGAGATATTGAGGGCTAAAATAGTGATTGATGTTACAACGAATTCATTAATAAACCATCATTGGTAAAATCATGCATAATAATCATTAATTTATTAAAATAAAGGAGAACAAGTATTATTTATCCAAAAAAGCATAAATAATTATGAAATGGAATTATATAATAAATTATGATAAATAATTTGATAAAATAACATTAGAAATGGATGTAATGGATGTTAAGAAGTGATAATAATAATACAAATTAGCGACTCAACACTTGGCGAGATGACAAAGTGCAAAGAATGATAATGGGCTCACAAATATGAGACTGAGTAAAAAGTACATAATAAATGGTACATGACATGATGGCATAAATGGGCCTAAAATATAATGGATCCCACATACATACTGCACCTGGAGAAAATTGAACCAGGAATTAATACAATAATATATGAGTACATGAGACATCATAAAAAAAAAAGAAACCCGGCTAAATAGGAAAGGGCTCAAAAAATATGAATGGATCATCTGAATGATGCATGCATGCTACGGGAACAACAAGTGGCTAAAACCAAACCCTTCAAATCTATGGAGCTACATCTGAGGCTGTATCATAATCTGAGGTCATCCGGGCATGTGGGCGGCTACCTGAATGGCCTCTCTCTCATGAGGTCTGCAACATATCACACACACCCATCAATCACTAGTACAATCTGATGGATCACTAGACCATCAAGCATACAAATCTCAATCATGCAATAATGAGCTTGTTGAAATTCAACAATAAAATGCAACACACACACTAGTGCGGGATCACAGGTCACATACTGATGGTTCCTAGCGATACATTAGTGTGCAACCAATTTATTAAATAAATTGGAAAATAACTTGTAATCTTATCTCACAACAACTTGTAATAGTTAAATAAGTGTGTCAGACTTAGTTAGCTCAAGAGTTTCAAGTTGAGGGTCTAAGGATAGGCATGTAGAGTGATTCTATTATTAACACGGTCCAGTTGTAGTTGTAGCACTAGTGTAGTGTGGGTGGGATCAGTTAACTCGCAATAATTGAGTTAAAATCAATTTAACTGGTTCTAACTCTTTGATGAGCTAGTGGAAGATGAAGTGAATTGAAATAGCTTTAATTCACTAGTAGTGATCTACCAAGTAACTAATGATTCACTATTTATAGTTGCATGCATGTTAATTTTGGTGGATACCAAGTTGAGACAAAGGTTTAAGGCTAGTAAACTATCAGTTATATCTTAGGAAAAATGCCCAGGTGAAGTTATAAAACCATAAGAAGCCCATGATGAATTGCGCAATCAAGGAAGGTTGAATTTCCTATTTAATAGGGGTTTAATTCTCTAGGGATTATGTAAGAAGGGTAGGCTAAGGTTAGGTTGATAATTGGCTATGTGTTTGTCAAATTTTTCCTAGATCAGTGTGAATCAATTGGTAGAGTGCATGAGGTTCTAGTGATCACAAATACATTGTATTGTTTCATGATTCCTTGGTTGATTATACAATAAATATGGAGGGGTTTTGAGCAGTTACTTTCCCCAAAAATATTTTGTGTTGTGTATTTATTTACTCCTTTCTCTTACTTGCATGTGATTGAGCGATTGTGTTTTATATTCTGCAAATATTGTATAAGGATTCAATATCTTTTTGCAGTACATTTCATGATCGGATTGAGTCCATTGATATAATTTCTATATGGTACTACAGATGTCTTAGAGATTTTCTACATGGTATCACAGTGCCAGGAATCATAATAGTGTAGAAAATAATTGAGTTTTTGTTGAACAATATTCAAATTTGCAGGCAGTTTCTTTGGAGCTATAATCGGATCAAGATGTCTTTCAATGGCTTGAGACTTGAATATGCACTCAAGGTAAGTTCGAATTATATTGCATGGAAGTACAGGATGGAGGTAGTGTTGGAGGACAACGGGTTGAAGGAATTCATAGATAATGATATTCTCAAGCCTGCAGCAGCAGATGCCAAATTTTTAATGCATGGCAAAATGAGGTAGCAAAGGTGAGGAGGATCTTTTTAGAGGGATTTCGAGATCACATTGTCCTGAGTCTCCATGGAAAGGCAACCCCATATGCTATGTGGAAGGCCTTGACAAATATTTTTCAAATCAGTAGTGACCACAAAAAATTGGAACTCAAGGACAAGCTCGGGAAAATCAAAATGGAGAAGGACAATAAGAAAGCTCCAGGAGCTACATCGAGTGAAGCTTTAGCTTCACAGTTTATGTTGAATTTCTCTCTCATCGCATTCATGGTGTGAACTATGATGGGATCTATGTGGTACTTGGATAGTGGAGCATCTTTCCACATGACGGGAAACAAATAACTCTTTAGTATCTTGGAGGAGAAGGATCTTTAGATGCACATTGAGATGGGTAATGACGGCAGGTATAGAGCTATCGGGAATGGTACAGTTACTTTCCATAGACAATCAGGTAAACCTTTCATATTAAAATATTACATGCATGTACCAAGCTTGAAAAAGAATTTAGTTTCAGTTGCTATGTTGGAGGATCTTGGATATGATATGGTTTTCAGTGAAGGAAAGGCATTCCATTGTCAGAAAGCCACAACACAGGTAAAAAGGATTGGGGTTTGTGTCAAGAATCTCTACAAAATTGATGTAGATGGTTGCATAGCATTGAGCAGTAAAGTAGGGAAGATGGTGAGCCGGGATACAGGTGAATTATGGCACAATAGATTGGGCCATCTACACCATAGTGCTTTTAGGGTCATGCAACATATTTCTATAGGTCTTCCAAAGGGTACTCTTGCACAAATAGACACAGGCAATGGATGTACCATGGGGAAGTATACTAAGGACACCTTTTATGAGAAGGAGAATCGAGTAGCGGAAATCCTTGAGAGAGTTCACTCAGATGTGTGTAGACCATTTTCTACGCCTTCCACAGCAAAGCATAGGTATTATGTGATTTGTGTTGATGATTTTTCTAGAAATTGTTGGATCTTCTTTCTGTAGAAGAAAGATCAGGAATTCTCCAATATTTGTGATTTTAAAGCACTAGTAGATAAAGATACAGGGAAGAAGGTGAAAGTTCTAAGGAGCGACAATGGTGGTGAGTATACCTCTAATGAATTCAAGAACTTTTGTGCCAAAGAAGGAATTCGAAGAGAATTTATTGCACCTTATAACCCACAAAAAAATGGGGTTGTAGAAAGAAAGAACAGATCAATTGTGGGAGCAACATGAACTATGTTACATGATCAGGGCCTATTGTTGCATCTGTGGGCAGATTCATGCAACACAACAATATTTGTGCAGAACTGAAGTCTTCATCAGATACTTGGCATGAGTACACCAAAGGAGGCTTTCTCAGGTAAGAAATGAGATGTCTCATATTTTAAAATTTTTGGCTCATCTGTTTATTGCCATGTGACCAAAGATGTCAAGAATAAGCTAGAACCAACAACATAGGTTGGGATATTTGTGGGGTACACTAATACTCCCCACAACTATCGGGTATATTTTCCAGCTAACAGGATGATAGTTGTCAGGAGAGATCTTAGATTTTTGAGGAGAAAGCCATGCGATTGTCCCTTAAGAGGGAGCTTGAGTTGCATGAAGATGAGGAACTCTTATTTCCAAAGGATGAAACTCAAGATGTGGAGCAGCCACAAGATTAGGATCACAGAGTAGCAGAAACCACTCATGTAGAGCCATCCACCAGAAATGGTAGGAAGCACACCAAAGAGGTTGACATATTGATGCTAGATGCAATAGAGCATGTAGGAGCACCTAAATCACCGCTCAGGAAGAGAAGGTCCCCAGATAGGTACATTGTATACATGGCTCTTATGAGAAAGTGTATTTTGAAAGAACCATCCTCTTTTGAGGAAGCAGTGCAGCAGCCAACATGGGTTGATTTCATGAGGAGTATAAATCCATTATCAGAAACAATTCATGGGAAGTGGCCTCAAGACCAATGAGGAAGTAATTTTTTGGATCTACAAGGTGAAGCAAGCAGCATGTTATGTATATTTTATTATTTATTAATTAGATTTAGTTATCTTAGGTTATTAACTGAAAGGGCATGATCAAAGATCATGCCTCTTCACCAAGGGACACCTTGAGGCTGTATTTAAGCCCAGGCGATCCCTCATTGTAATCATCTCATCTTTTCATCATTAATAATATATATTTATCAGTTTTACCAGAGTTTTTACACTCCATTGGTATCGGAGCCATCGCTCTTTGGATCTGTGTGATCATCAAGTTAAAAAAAAAATCGAAGGAAATTCCAGATCTCGAAGGATATTCTCTGCACAATTTATTACACCATTTTTATTGAATCTCTGCGTGTTCTATTTTCCAAGAACTTCTCCGCTGCCATTTTTGTATCGATTCACGTTGGGATAAAATAAACTTACGTTAGAAAAAAAATACCATACAACGGTTGAATAAATCGATACAGAGTTTGAATAAATTGATACACCGTTAATATACAAGCCAGCGTTAAATATACAGACTTCGGCTCTCTCCACAAAATCTGGACCTCTGACTACAGACTTCGTCTCTCTACAGAATTCAGACATTTTTTTAACTTCGGCTTGCTTCATAGAATTAGGACCTCTGGTCTTTCGAATCTCTGTTTTAACTTTTATCCACAGAATTGCAGTCTTCGGACTATGATCTTTCCAAAGAGTTGCATACCTTGTATAACAGACTTTGGATCTTGAATTCTTCAGCAAACTTCAGTTACTTAAGCATATTTCGGTCTTGTGATGCTCCGACAGACTTAACTTGGTTACGTGGTAGCAGGTTCGGTGATAATTTAAATTGAGGGTTTATTAAACTGAAAGGGTGTGTTTTAGCGGACGGTCAAACGACAGCAAATATCCACACGGAATTAAACGTTGCCAAGTCGATTGGTGAAACAGCGCAACATTAAAAATCGGAACAGTGGTCAGTGGTCAACGTTTTCGGAACAGGTATTGTTAAACGGCAATCATTTTAATCGATTCATTTTATATAAAAAAACATATGAGACAGCAACGAGCACACCTTTAAAAAAAAAACAATACGATTGCTGATACGGTGATAGCTGTATACGGTGATAGCTGCATAAATTGTGGACGGCTGCATAAATTTTGGACGACTGTGGTTTAAAATTGGACGGGTATAATTCTGCAAATCGGGAATAAAGCCGGCTTCTGCCCACTAAACACGTCGGTCAGCAAAGCAAATATACATCGGTTTTAAACGGCAGCAATTAAAAGTTAAAACACAGTGGTAACGTTAGACCAGGGCAACGTGGATATAATCAATTGGCAACGTTATATGAAACAAGGCAACGTTTTAAACGGAACGGGTATTGTTTAAAAAAAAATACGATTTTTTTTTTATTATATAAAATATATAATATATAATTCAATTGATAATTATATATATATATATATATATATATATTATAATTATATAATTTATTTATATATATATTATAATTTTCATATAATAATTATATATATAATAATTATATAATTAAATTATATATATTATATAATTTTTAATTAAAAATTATATATATATAATAATTATATAATTAAAAAAAAATATTTTTTTTTTTATTAATTAATTAATTAATTCAAAAAAAAAATATTAATTAATTTAATATTAATTAATTAATTCAAAAAAAAAAAAGAAAAAAAAAAAAGAGGAGAGAAACTGGCAGAAAGGTATTCCCCACCTCATACACGCTCGATGTCGTCGTCAATGTCGATGGCGGAATTCCAAAAGAAATTAGGAGAGCTTGAGAAGCAAATCAATAACAATTCCGAAGAATTCGGAAAAAGATTAGTCAATCTGGAAGGTACAGTTTCAGGGCACTCCAACGACATAAAAAAATCCATGATACAACAAATCGCATAGAAAGACAAATGTGGCTAAATCATCACGAGACCACAGAAGCAATGAACAAGCAGAACGAAACAATGAACAGTATGAAAGAACTCTTCAACAAACTAAATGATAAAATAGATAAGTTGGGTCAGACACAATCCCCAACATCTCCTAACAGGGAACCAAATCAACAAAACAGTACCGCAAATTCAGGGAACTCGGACGAGCATCAGGAAAAAACCGATTCCCCACATCATCAAGAAGATAATAATGCAGATTTTCAAAACAAGCAGCTCTGGAATGCATTCGCTAATCAATATCCCCTTCTTGTTCCACCATTAGCATATCAGCGCAAAGCTAAGATCGACCTACCCAAATTTGATGGTAATGAAAAGAATAGCGTTGCATGGCTTAATAAGGCAGAAGAATATTTTGAAATTTATGACATTACTAGTGATGATGAAAAAATTAAACATGCTTCCATGAAAATGGAAGGAGAAGCATATAATTGGTATATGTGGTGGAAAAAGACAACGCTTGCTATCAGTTGGAGCAAATTTAAGGATGCGTTCTTTAAAAGGTTTCAAGGCATAAAAGAAGAAAAGTTCTTTTCAACGTTTATCAAATTACGCCAAAAAGGAGATGTGGATGAGTACACGCGAGAATGGGAGACTTTGGCAACACGAGTACTCGGATTGTCGGAATCTCGTCTAATCCAGTCTTACATCTCAGGACTTAAAATCCACATACAAGAAGAGCTAGAACTACATGAAATCACGTCTGTAGAAGTAGCAAGGCAAAAAGCAAAAGCTGCTGAAAAGAAATTGGAAAGATTATCAAAACCATAAAAAGTATATTCGAGACAACGGTTTCCTCAATCTACAAAAGAAGATAACATGAAATATGCTCCACCACGCCTGTGCGAAGGATACAAATCTAACCTGGAAATACAAAGAATAAAAGAAGGCAAATGCAAACATTGTGGCGAAAAATGGGACCCTAAGCACAGATGTGCTAATGGGAAAGAAAAAAATATGTATAACTGTGAAGCAACTAATGATTCTGACAATGATGATTCAGACATAGAAGGGATAGAAGATACCCTAGAATTCTCCCCAGAAGTAGATGGTGACAGCACCCCGCAAGTGTCATTATCAGCAATGACAGGTATATCACAACCGCAGACACTAAAATTAAGGGGACATATAAAGAAAAACAACGTAATGGTTCTCATAGACACAGGCAGCACACACAACTTTCTAGATTCAACCATGGCCAAAAGACTTAACCTCTTTACCTTTCCCATGCCTAATATGAAGGTAATAGTGGCCGATGGTAAGAAGATTGAACAGGTAGGAAAATTCCATAAAGTCAAATTACAGATTAAAGACTTTAATTTAGAATCTCCATTCTATGTCGTACCACTCGGAGGAGTAGATGTGGTTTTAGGAATTCAGTGGTTACAAACCTTGGCTACTTATTCGGCCAACCATCAGAAGCAGTTTATAAGCTTTAGGTGGGAAGGGCGGAAGCACAAGCTATTTGGATTCCAAGCCCCAGAAAATCATATCGTATCATCATCCCAGATGATGAAGATGATCCGAAAGGGAGCGCCAGCCTATATAGTCGAATGTCATCATTTAGAGATGTTATCTACAAAAGTCAACCACGAAGAATCACAGGAGGTACAAGCTATAGTTCAGAAACATGAGAAGGTATTTCAAGATCTACCAATGAAGATGCCTCCTCATAGGGAAATCGAACATACCATAGAAGTTAAGGCAGGATCAGACCCTGTTAACATCAAGCCTTATCGCTACCCACATCACCATAAAACGGAAATTGAGAAGATAATCCAAGACTTTTAAAATGTGGGGTCATTTCAAAAAGTAAGAGTCCGTATGCTGCCCCAGTTATATTGGTAAGAAAAAAAGACGGATCATTTCGGCTATGCATTGACTATAGAGGATTAAATAAGATAACCATTAAAAATAAATTTCCAATTCCCTTTATCGATGAAATGTTGGATGAACTCCATGGCGCAAATTTTTTCTCTAAATTAGATTTAAGATCAGGTTATTACCAGATCCGGATTAGATTGGAAGATATACCAAAAACTGCATTTCAAACACATGAAGGTCATTATGAATTTAAAGTGATGCCCTTTGGGTTAACAAATGCACCAGCTACGTTCCAAGCCACTATGAACGAATTATTTCGTCCATATCTCAGGAAATTTGTATTAGTATTTTTTGATGATATCTTGATTTGTAGTAAAACTTGGAGGGAGCATTTGCAACACTTGGATAAGGTTCTCACGTTACTAGAAGACCATCAATTTTATGCAAAAAAATCCAAATGCACCTTTGGAAAAGAAGAAGTTGAATATCTGGGACACCTAATATCCCATGAAGGAGTAAAAGTGGATCCTTCTAAGATTAAGGCTATAAGGGAATGGAATAAACCAGTGAACATATCCAAGATCAGAGGATTTTTAGGATTAACGGGATATTATCGAAGATTTATTAAAGATTATGCGCATCGAACTGCACCTCTTACAAATATTTTAAAGAAAAATTCGTTTAAATGGAATGAAGAGGCAGGGAAATGTTTTGAAGATTTGAAGGAAGTAATGGCTAATGCACCAGTATTGGCAACTCCTGACTTTTCTAAACCATTTATCATTGAATGTGATGCCTCTGGATTCGGTATTGGTGTAGTGTTAATGCAAGAGGGGCACCCTATTGCTTTTGAAAGCAGAAAACTAAATAAAAGTGAGCGTCTCAAGTCCACATACAGTAAGGAAATGCTCGCAATTATGCATGCATTGGGAAAATGGAGACAATATCTGTTAGGAAGTAAATTTTCCATCCGAACCGATCATAACAGTCTTCAGTATCTCCTTCAGCAAAAAACACTCTCTGAAGAACAACAAAAATGGATCGAGAAGATTGCCGCTTTTGACATGGAGATATTACACAAGAAAGGAAAGGACAATGTAGTAGCGGATGCCCTGTCTAGAAAAGATGAGGAAACAACATTACTTGCAGTTTCAATTGTTGTGCCTGAATGGCTTAATGAGATTAGAAGTGAGTATGCCAAAGATCTGGACATATTGGCTATAATCAACAATCTCCCAAGGAATTCAAAATTTGAATGGAAGAACGATATCTTATGGTACAAAGGGAGAATTTATCTAAACTCCAAATCCAAGTTTATATAAAAAATACTCAAGGAATCACATGATTCCATGTCATCGGGACATGTAGGATATTTCAAAACCTACTACAATGCACGTCAGTCATTTTTCTGGAAGGGTATGAGTCACGATATTCAAAAATATGTTGCAGAATGTGACAAGTGTCAAAGAAATAAAACTAAAAACATTATGACACCTGGCTTACTTCATCCCTTAAATATTCCGGCCCAGAAGTGGGAAGAAATATCGATGGATTTTATTGAAGGATTACCTGTATCAGATGGTAAGGATAAGATCTTCGTTGTAGTAGATAGACTCACTAAGTATGCTCACTTCATTGCTATTAAAAAAACAGACTCTGCAAAGCAAATTGCAGAGATATTCTGTAAATATATTTATAAACTACACGGCTTTCCGAAGGTTATTGTTAGTGACAGGGATGCCAAATTTAAGGGAAACTTTTGGAAGGAATTGTTCAACCATGTTGGAACCTATCTCAATATGAGCTCAGCTTATCACCCTCAAACAGATGGGCAAACAGAGGTTGTTAATAAATGTTTGGAAGCCTACCTACGGTGTTATGCTACGGAGAAACAAAACAACTGGGTCCAATGGTTGCATCTTGCTGAATGGTGGTATAATTCTACTTACCATACATCGAAAAAACTGACTCCGTTCCAGGCTCTATATGGATATGAGCCTCCGAAGTGGAAATATTTTGCTTCAATTCAAACTAATTTGCCAGCAGTAAAAAATCAACTAGAATAACACCAAAAGGTCGTCCAAATTCTAAAAGATAATTTGAGTGTTGCACAGAATCGTATGAAGCAACAAGCTGACCGTAATCGCACTGAGAGATCATTTGAAGTTGGAGACTGGGTGTTTGTCAAGCTTCAACCATAAAAGCAGTTGTCCCTTAAACAAAAAGGAAAAAATAAATTAGCTCCAAAGTTTTATGGTCCGTATCAAATTATTAAAAAGATCAGTCAAGTCGCTTATGGGTTGAGCCTTCCCGATACCAGTCGTGTTCACAATGTTTTCCATGTGTCCTGCTTAAAAAAGGCATTGGGTAACCATCAGTTGCCCCAAACAACATTTCCCATTTTGGATGATGAAGGCAAGCTCGTTCTAGAGCCCGAGGGGATCCTATCTACTCGTGATAAGAAGCTGCGCTCTCGTATTATTACCGAATATTTAATCAAG